>JANTNT010032559.1:0-12779 GCA_024752375.1 Entacmaea quadricolor | reverse complement strand
GGTACACACGAGGGAGCTTGCTCCTGAAACACGCTACTCTAACAGATTTGTTCCTGGAGTTTGCTCCCTCATATTTATACCAGTTTGATTCCATGGAGCAAAACCCGGGAGCAAAAATTTTGGCAACAATTTTTTTTCACATGAAATCATTGGTACAGACGAGGGAGCTTTGCTCCAGGAGCATGTTACGGGAGTGTGTTGCAGGAGCAAGCTCCCTCGTGTGTAGCGGTCTTAAGACTCTGCTAAAACTTACTTTGGCTTGAAAATAAAAGAAACTTTCCACATTAAAAGTGAGAAACTGGAGTTGAACACAAAGGTTCAGCATTAAAATACTTTACTTAACTTATAATTTCCTTTACCACCTCTTTTGTTCCTTGAAGTATCACCTTAACATGATCATTATTGTAATTAGTTAATTTATTCATATTACTCTCATAAAAGTCTTTATTATATAACTGTGTATCTTGCAGCCTGGACACTAGTCAATCGAACATTCTGATTGGTTAGATCACATCTCGGCCTGGTCTATAGATTCTCTGGTAATAACCGGTCTGATCCAATAAAATCTGAAATGATTTGCAAGATAGCTAATGAGAAATTAAAAAAAAAAACATCTTCTTTGCTTTTTTGATTACTTATGCCTTATTAAATATCATGAAAACTAAAGTTTAAGTTAAAATTGATTGTAAAGAAACATCTAAAAATGACAGACTGACCTCCAAAAGTTATATTTATTGAACTAGAAAATCAACACACAAGAAAAACAGCAAAAATCATGTTAAATTACAGCTTTCAAATCTCTGTAAAAAGTCCAAAAACAATTGAGTATTCAAGACCATCAATGATCTAAAATGCTTAAAACTGAGTTATGCTTAAAACTGAGTTATGTCAATGTTACGAAAAAGAAAAGTAAAGGAAAACATAGCTTAAGAAATGCATAAATGTATTGAATTTTTGTTCAGATTCAAATTTATCTTGCAGCGAGTTTGAGTAGCACTTTCCAACATATTAATAAATGATTATAGCTAAAATTCAGATGCTTAAGGTTTCTTTATTATTGTCAGGGATAAGACTAGTGTCTTTTTACATTCCTGAAGGTCTTTCAAAAGCTAAAATTGGCAGCGAACCCAGCTAATTCTGTTTACAGCTTCATGACGTCCATTGCATTGCAGTTCATAAAATCAACAAACAAAACATCCATTTCCAAAAGTACAAGACATATTATATATATATATACCTTCTTCAATGCAAGTGTTAAATTAACAAATATTTATATGTTTTCAAAGATACACCAAACTTTCTTCTTAGAGTTTACTGTCCAACTGTTTCTGCTGTAGTAAATATTGATACTTTTGAAGGTTGGACGTACAAATTGAAGTCCTTTATCAAAAGCCACCTTGTTACTAGTTTTCAGTTGTTGTTTTGAAGACATTTGCTCGTCTTTGCCCAACAGATTTAACTCCTTTTGGGTTGAAAACATGCTTTGAAGGTTTCTTCTACTATTAAGATTTCTTTTACTTAAAAAGTGACTATAAATTCAGGTAAATTTACTTAGAAAATCCTCCACTACTCGCTTGTAAAACAGGCTTTCAAACCAATCTTCAGTAAAAGTACTGAGAACCCATTCAAGTGTTAACGACTATGCACTCTTTGAAAATGAAAAAGGAAAGCATAAAATCTAAATATGCCTAACTTTATTTAGAAAATGGTCATATAATAAAACTTTTATTAACTGGGCTTGTTTGGTCTGTACAGGAGAATCTTGACCTTGGTTGGTATACAGAACTTGCTGAGCTTGGTCTGTACATTCCGACCTTGGTGAAGATTCTCCTGTACAGACCTCTCACCTGGTTAATAAGACCTAAATATTACAGTCGTTACTTCATTAAACTGACAATTGCAGAGGTTGCCAAAACATGTCTTTAAAAAGTTGTATTGTATTTTTTTTACTGTCGTTTCCGATGAAGCGCTACTGTCTAGACTTTGATGCCTGCATTTGTAGATTGCATTAGCTGGGTGTCAATCACTTGAAGGTCAAAAGAAAATGCACATGTGCAACAAAATCAACTGATTGACGTCTACCTAATGCAATCTACAAATGCAGACATCAAAGTCTAGACAGTCGTGCTTCACTGGAAACGATGGTAAATAGTTGTATCTATGTTATTCCTTTGAGCATCACTTCTTTGTTTTATATCCACAATCTATCTTCTTAATTGTTGGCCTTAAAGAAAGAATGCTCAAGGGAATTGAATGATGTGGTATGAAATGGGTAAACATTATCCCAAGCATTATTAGGGTTATTTCTTGTGTTCTTTAGGCAAAAACAACTCTCCCCTAAGAAAAGAAATAGATTTTTATGAAAAAAATATCTTTCAGAATTTCAGGTTTTATTGATCAGAAGTGCTCTAGAGAAAGAGTATTAACAAGTAAAGAAAAAACCCTGTAGAACCTTATTTTTAATTAATAATATATTTAATATTATATATAGGTAATCAAATGGTTAAGAGTGAAATTAAGGACAATTTGTTTGTTAAAAATTTGATTTGATTTTGAGAAACACAAGTGAAATTTATCCTTAACTTCACATCAAGTTACCATTTGATCATCCATTAAATACTGTATATAAAGGGCAAATTACAGAAAGGAATTACGATTAGGATAACATTATGGTTGACATTTTACATAATAGGAATTTAATAAACAGGATATTTTAATCTATGGAGAATGTAAAACTCAATTGGTTGACACAATTATTAATGCTGTTTGTTAGCCTAAATCTGAGGCCCTGATTGTTCCTGCCCCAACACAATGACCAGTGTGAAACCCTATAATACATGCTTTCATTCATAAAGTACCATTATTTACCTGCCTTTCTGCAAAGTCCTGAGAATTTTCTACTTCTTCTGTGTATGGACATACTGTCTAAAATTTGGATAATGGTTTTAAATTTTGGCATATTTCTTATTGAATTATTATATTTAACTTTGTATTACTTACAGCTACAACCATAAGGATTTGGTCATCCTCATCTAATAGTGGAGACAGCGTTACTAAAATAATAATTATTGGGAAAGATAAAGTTTGTTAGCATGTCATTTAAGTTAAGACATTAGATGTCTGCATATACTTAGATCAGTAAAACTGGTATCCATATTAACAGAGGTGTCTTACAAAGGTGTAATTTTATTGTCGGGGTATGAGTGTGTAAAGTCCACAAAGAGACTGTTCACCACACTGTTACAGGATGCACTTTGTTAGCAGGAAATGAATACCGAAGAAGACACAACAACACAATGATGGTGCTTGGTGTACATGTGGAATGGGCAAAAATGGAAGAGATGATACCAGAAACAGCTGTATGGTACAAAGAAAAATGGAATCAAGGTACATTGCTCAAATCTAATGGAAAGAAATTGTGTTGGGACTTCAATTACCACATGAGAAAGACAACAACAGCAAGAAGACTAGACATGATGATTGAGATTTACAAGAGAAAGGATTTTCCTAGTAGACAAATTGTCTTGTCCCATGGAAGTTAATGTTCATGATAAGAGGATCAAAAAGAGACAGAAATACCAACAACTGTCATATGAGATAAGAGAGAGACGACCAGGATAACAACTTGAAGTAATGCCAGTGGTAATTGGCAGCTTAGGAGGATGAGGAATGTCAGAGGTGGAAGATGACATAAAGAGACTCTTTGATGATGATTATAACATAAAATAACTGTGCATGCAAAATACATAATGCAGAAAGTACTGCTTTGTAAAAGTGAATTAATTATCAGAAAAGAGTTAATGAAATGAGAAAATTAATGAAAGAGTAAAGGTGGAGCCACGGGTTGGGTATGATTGGGAAAAAATGGCTTACAAATAACTTGTAGGTTTCTTTGTTGTAATACATGTTTACCTTGCTGATTATTGTTGTTATTATCATTTAGGGTTGTAGAAGGCATAACAACTGTAAGTGGATCATCACTAGGAAGATCACTAACTTGTATCTTCTTCTTCTCTTTAACAACTTGTCTACAAAACAAAGACTATGACATTGACTAAGATAATAAGGCTAGTGACTATTATAGAAATTCAAAACATTCATAATCACTGAATTTGCTGCATGACTTAGTGGACTGATAATGAACTAATTAAGGATTGGTACTTGGTTAGCGTGCATCCATCGAGTTTTGGGTGCACGTGGGAGGCCGCTAAGCACAAAAGAAGCATAAGAGTCGCACGAGGCGTAGCCAAGTGCAACTCTAGCTTCTTGAGTGCTTAAGCAACCTCCCAAGTGCACCCAAAACTTGATAAATGCATGCTAAACCAAGTACCAATGCTTTTATAACATAGCTTGATGAAAACATGTAAAAAAAACACAGCTTCGCGGTGATGGAATTGCGTGACATGCGATATTTTGACATCAGCGTGCACCCATTATTGGGAATTGGTACACGTTCTTTGACCAATCAGACCGTGCGTTATATCTTGGCTGTGTTATAACGCACAATCAAGGCAATTGGGGGGGAAACTTTGGTATGAACAAGAAAAGCAGTGGAAAATTGTCAAAACACTAAGCTAAAATATCATTTTATTTCAACTCTGACAGTATTTTTTGAGCTAAAAATGGTAAAGCACCATTGCTGTGCTAATGGGTGTACTAACAGTTTTAGTGTCTTCTGTTGAATTGAAATTGATGTCCATTGCTTTTTTTTTACAAGATCAACCAGCTCTGGTTTATTTTGATGCAATACTGTTATTCTGTGTTTTTGCAAAAACTCTTAATTCAGGAACTTTCCCCCTTTTCTACTTTCTTCTGGTCAGTGCCATTTTGATTTTTCCCATGCATTTGCCTCAAATTCATGTCATTTACCAGTCTCCTAGGTTGTGTAGCAAATCTGTTGAATATGAATATGGACTATTGCATTTTCTACAACAGAATTACAGGAAAACAAGGCCATGAGAAATATACATGTTATGATAAAATATGGAAATGAAGTCCTGCTTCACATCAGAAAGGCTACCTCTATTTAGAAATTGAAGGAAGATTCCAAACACTACTTATTTAACAAAGGATGAAATTCTCATTAGCTAGGAAAGTAAAGATGCTAGAAAAGTAACCAGTTTGTCACAGCCTAATCAGAGGACTTGGATCCAAATCCACCTGACGGCAAACAAACCCATGACAAATTTTTTCCGAGCCCTCTGATTCAGTGACAAACTTTTCTTAAACTACTTATTTCTTCAAGTGTATAATATTGAAATGTTTGAATATTTTTTATTGTAAAATAACTACGATGTAGCGCACACTCTGACTGGTCAAGATGCGTGCTATAAATCAGCACACAGCATGGTAGCACGGACAACCAATTTGTATTTTATAAAAGAAATAAAAAACTCAACCACTAAATTAAGCTGTGTGTAGATTTAAAGCACTTGGGAATTTATCAAAACACTTGCAAAGTTACGAGAAACACTCTGCTTGGCATCGTGCTTCTCAACACTTTGCTTATATTCTGATAAATCCCTGTGTGCTTTAAACCTGCACACAGTACACGCACTTGCTTTTTTATTTCTTCATTACTGTATTATTAAATCATTGTACAAAATTTAGCATGTCAAAACAATTAGACCAATTAGTTTTTAAGAAATATAAAATAAGTATTAGTATTAGTATTTTATTGTTGACAGCAATACAGGATCATTTCAAGGATCACTGTTTTACAAACAAAAAAAATCCATTTTAGTGAAGAGCTGGTTGCACATCATGACATTCTAAAATTTTCTGGCTTTAAAACATAAAATGTGCATTTACAAACTTGTGGTTAGAACAGTTGTCTTTGTACCTTGAAATTCCTTTTTTAGGAAGCCGAGGCACTGTCATGACATCTTGTCCCATTGCTTCTAGTTCATCACTCTCAGGATTAAGTACAAATAGAATTATATCATTCTGAAATGAAGAAAAGATATTAAGTAAATGAACAAATAAACAAATATAGGAGTTATACAATAAATAAATCAGTGTATGAATAAGTGAGTGGATGGACAGAAAAAATGGAGGATTGAATCGATGAATGGATGGATGGATGAATGAACAAATAGATTAAGTGAAGTACACCTTTTGCTAGTCATTAACACATTCATTTGTGCTGAGCATTGGTTCAATAAAATCATTGTATATTCATTGAAGCCATACTAAACTTCATTAGAACAGGTTTGAGGTTTGAGAATGATTACCAGTACCAGTACTGGTGTGACATCTTCCTGTAATCTCTGACTTTCTCTAATAGCTAAATCAATTTGGTAGTCTTCTTCTTCCCTAGATAGAGGAACTGGGATGCTATAACTATGTCTTTCTTTTGGCAAAGGAGGCCAGTAAAGAGGTCCAGTACCTGGGAATGAGACACCTTTTTGCTCCCACAATTCTTTTACTGGATTTGAATCTCTACATTGGTGGATCACGTAACAACTTTTCCTGTGAATTGTGTCTTGCGATTAAAGCTTTGAGGTCTGAATTTGGGCTTGGAATTTTCCCTTGGCAAATCTTTTCTATTTTCTCTGCGTCAGTGTTTAACTGCATGATTTATTACTCCATTCAAGGAAATATATCTCTGTCTGTTACTGTTAACAAGGTTGGAGTGTATCAACTGAGAAAATGTCATTTTGGAACTTTGAATACTTGATCTCAAAGTTGATATCCCATCTTTCATTTTCTTGAGCTTTGACCTCATAAGTTGTACGTCTGATTTTAAGTCTTTCAGTTCCCTTTTTTCCTCAGGATGTCTCTTAATGTCGCCACAAAGACATGCTGAGCTGCACAGTTCATTTGCACAGTTGGTTCGAGTGTGACCAGTGCGCAAATGACCTTTTGAACATGCAGGACGTATAATGTCAATCGGTTTTGACAGAAACGCTGCTTCAAGTGCAATAACATCCTTCACCTTTAATTCGATTTGCTGCCCTTGTTTTCTTATTTCTTCTTCTTTGGACAAAATAAGTCGATCCACCGGTGACAAGTAAGGTTCATCCACTCTGATCTTCTTCTTGGCGGGAACCTTTGAGCAGGCCATTGACACGTCAGATCAAATAATACTAGTAGATATTAGTATTTCACAATTTTTTCCTTGTTCCTCAGTTTGTTTATACATCATTTTGGGGGCAGCTGAATTCAACACTTCTGCTTGTAAAGTGATATGCTTCCAGTCTGCTCCCCGGACACTTTTGGCACAACAAAACAACTCATTCACCAAGCTTTCTTCTAAATTTACAAAACAATTTTTGAAAGACAAAAAAATGTACTACATTTTTTTAAGCCATCACCATAAAATACCTTTACTTGATAAGTGGCCATTGCTACTCTGGGCAGATTTTCCCACAGGTAAAAATCTATAGACAAACATTGTCATGTGATCCTTTTGACTGATCAAAACGGTCACGTGAATTAACTGAGAATGATTTTTTGATCGATCGAAATTAATAATCAGACAGCTGTTTTATTGGAGCTGCCAACACTTCATGTAATTCGATAGTATATTCGATTCCTTGAAAGTATCGTTTGACCAAAACTTTCATTGGATTTTATGTAACGATTTATCCATCATATACACCCAATCTGATTTTATGTATTGTGTTTCAGTAATTGCATTTGATTATTGTTAATAAACTACAACTGTAAACTTTGGTTTTCAGTTTAATGACTTTAATCAATCAGTAAAATACCTGCCCCATGCTAGTGTTTGCCGTGACAAGTCATTTTGCCATGTGACAATTTGGCCTCTTGACAATCACCGTGAGCAAAGCATTACATAATGAATGAATTTTTGAAAGGAAAAATGGCTAAATAACAAAGTTAATGAATAACTTAACAAATTTATGACTGACTAAAATGAATGAAAATGAAACTGAATGAATGAATGGATGAATGAAGGAACAAACAAATGATGTACCAACCAACAAACCAATGACATTAAATATCTATGTCATTTAAACACCAGTTATAAAAATGAAGTATCTGAAGGATTACATGAAGAATTACATACAAATAATTCAGTACTGGTATGCTGTTATATGTAAGAATAACCATTATAATAAAAGTGAATAATATTCCTCTTGAACATGTCACTTTGTTGGACACTATACTCAGATCATAATCTAAGTCCATTAAATCGTATATTCAACAGAAAACTATGATTAATTGATTGTTTTTTGTATGACTTTTGAAAAAAGAATTTTTTAAATTTTCATTACACTCTGAGTTGTATCTTTAAAACTACTATGACAAAAAAAAATATATTTCATGTTTTATCACATAGAAAAAAGTGAGATGAGTATAATGACAAAGGAATGTAATAATAGCATCTGATAGGACATTGTAAAAAACATTGTACCATCTATATTTCTCTATGGAAATTGAAATATAGTTCAATAAAATTTACTATACATCTGATTTCAATTTAAAAGACATTTAATTATATTTATTTTAAATTTCCTTTACCCAAGCTACTGGTATAAAAAAGTAAACACTACAATTAAGCCTTTGGCATTAGGTTAAACTTTTATCCTCACCTAGTAATCCTTTATTTGTATATTGATCATATGAAGGCAGGTTTGGTTTTTATGTTTTAGCAAATACAAAAGCAATCAGAGCTTGAACATATGAATGAGATACATTATCAAGCTGAATTTTTTTTCCTTGCAGATGTGTATTAAAATTATATCCTAAGGTAATTGTTTCTTCTTTATAAGTGCCTTGAAGGTAAAATTATTAAATGTCAACAATCTCTGTCCTTTCATCATAAAACATGCTGTTTAGAAAAAAAGAGAGAAAACATCATTTAATGTGATAAAAAAGGACTTGTTAATTGGAAAACTAAAATTTATTCATTAATTCGTAATCATTTTTTATCATTTGGCATATTTCTGACTTCAAACTAAATTGATGTGACTAGTTTTCAAGAAGTAAGGAGGATATATCAAAATTTAAGATTTGTGGTTGCTCTTTATTTGTAAGGACCATCCTTGAATGTAACTATAGCTGAATGATAGTCTTTCAAAACAAAATATTTTTGGAAATGCATGAAGCAAAATAAATGGAATTAATATTTAGTAATAACCAGGTATATGTCAAAATAGAGTGAAGTATTTTATTACTAAACATTATTTTCTTGGAGTATCAAGTGATTCAAACAGTTTTAGAAGGAATTTAAATTTCAATCCAATAGGGAGAGTATTATTTCAAGTGTTTGATGAATTAAAGCTAAAATGCTGTTGGATTGTAAGATTTAATATATTTGACTGTTTTACGTTCACATTTTTAATGAGCTTTAAAATTTACTAATGGATATGCAAATTTATCTTTCTAAATACAAACTGAATAATTGAGAATGAACTGACAGATCCATCCAAAGCAATTTAATACCATTATATTAGGAAGTTTCTTTTGGTGAGAAGTGTCTAACACCATGAGGACTGCGAGTCTCATGTGACGTCAGCCAGCTAATGCAAAATACACATGTGATAAATAAGAACAAATTGGTTGGCCAATTTAATCATTAACAGACATCAAAACAAATAAGCTACAAATATTAAACATCACACTATCGATGATATTGATAAAAAAAGTAGTTTCCTCTTAAATATTCTTATTCTTAAGATATTACTAGTAGCTGTGAGAGTGAATAATATTGATTAATATTTAAAAAGTCATGAGAACTTTAAGACACCTTAAGCCAGAATTTTTTTTAAAACCCAAGGGAAATCTACACATTTATGTACAATTAGTTGTTGATGAGTTGATTAGAATATTAATTCAAAACCCGAGTATGTGGTAAACAAAAGAGTTATTTGCAAACGGAGAAAAACCCTAATATCTGCTATAGCATTGTTTCAAGAGTTGTGTTAGGTATAGTAACAGATACTATGCATTCGTATTGATTGTAGGCACTTGACAACAAGAACACAAATAAGATTTGTGGTAAGATAGCAGGGAAAACTCCGTGTCTGCTAAAGAAAACAACTTCGCCTGAATTGTAACAAAATAAAGCAAAATCCAACTATCGATCATTTTTTGTTGTCTCTCACAAATATGCAGATCCTTCCGCGATGCATGTGATTTATGTTAAAGGTAGTAACAGGCTAAGAACTCCTTAGCGATAGTCTTCGAAAACCAATAAAATTAATAGGATATTGAGTTGTTGTTTTGGAAAACAATATCTTCAATTAACGACAAAGATGCTGATAGCGACGGGTCGAAAATTCAAGACATGCCGGTCGAGATATCTCGATTTACCAAAAAAATATTGGGCACTTTGGTATTTAAATCTAAAAACCTGCCTCTTAGGGTGTAAAAAGAACGGCACTTCAACTGGCCAAACTGATTGGCCGGGAAGACTTAAAACCCCATGGTGGATCTACTGAGATTTAGAGCTAAAATGTCGGGTTCACAATATCCTCTGATGTATTAATATTTGTCCTTTTCTCCACATCAATTTCTCGCCACTCATTATAAAGCTGAATACTACTGAAGTTTTATCAGCTTAAGAAATTTTCCCGTTCCGAGGATTAAAGTATTTTTCCCGACTCTCTAAGTATTATTAATGATGAATTCTTGGAGTTATTGTCGCCTTGCTGTGACTAAAAAATATTTCCACATTAAAATGGAAAAGACAAACAGAGAGAGAGAGAGAGCGTCCTACTATGGAAAGTAAACATTGAAGCATAGCACGCTTTTCTTTAGATAATATTTTTAGTGTGAAATGACTATTAACGATAGAAAAGCAGACAAAGTGAAATTTTAATTACATACTGCTGAGAGATAAAACTAGGAAATTGGAAACAGAAATTGATATTTCGAAAATACTGTATGGAACATAATAACAACAAGCTGGAAACGAAAAGGAGTTTCTTTGACAAATTGACTTTCAGTTCCGCTGGGATAGATTCGCAAGCTAAATCAAACAGGAAAGGAGGTTTAAACAGAGCGAAAAAGAGATTCTATAAGATAGAGTAGCTGGATTTGCTGGTTGTAACTTAATAATTACAATAAAATGAGCGTAAATAGTGAGAAGCAATCAGACCGTGAAAGTGTGTGTGACAACCAACACTTTAAATTTCACAAAAACAACGACTACATACGCGAACGACAGGTAAACACAGCTCTCAATAATCCACTGAAACAAAACTAATATCACTTACTGCTTCGGGAAGAAGGCAATGAAGAAACGTCTCTGCCGATTGTGTAAAAGATAGAAGATCCTTCGCCGTGTACAGACCCGCCAGGGCCTCCTGCGAAAAAAACCCAGACCCAACCAACAGTACGCAAAGTGTAAAACTGTAAGGCGACAAAGCCACAACTTCAATGAATAACAAAGATTGGAAATGAAACTTCTTATATCTTATTGATTATCTGACAGAAGGGAAGAAAATTGCTTAATATCCTTCCAAGTCAGCAGTGCCGAAAAGTCTCTAACCTGAGCTTGGTTCGTAAGCCATACTCCTCCTTTCTTCTCCTTCCCCGAGACATTCAAAGCTAGCGCCTTGAGCTTGTTCGACAGATAGAGCAGAGCAGAGACGATCATCTGGTGGAACACAAGCACCATGTTCGTACAAAGTAAACTTTGTACACAAGTTTAATAATGTCCAAGACGAGTGATTTTTGAAGAGTACGATGTGGATCAAAAGATTACTCCAGTCACTCACACAACTCGACTAACAAACCCGCGCTTGATGTTTTCCTGGATGCCAAATAAGGGCATGAAGAATTACAATCCTAGAAAGTGATTGGCTAACTGTATTTTGCTTCCACCTACTCCTCCCCCTTTTGCATTATCCGTCCGTAAACTTTCTCTCTAGCTCGGTTTCTCTCGGTACTTGTCGAAATTAAACAGAACCTGTGTATACATTCATTCTTTGTTTTCTGGATTTGAATTTTATCAGTCTGAGTGGCATTTCATGCATTTCTTGACAAATGAAAAGAAATTTAATTTTGCCAACGGATATGGACTTTGCGAACTGTCAAAAAAGACTTGCTTGGGGGTCTACACGTCGTAATCTTATTTGCCGTTGCTTCTGCTCAAAACGGCTCGAAAGTGGACGATAAATATCGATAGCTTCTTAACGATTCTTAACCCTTGTTAATGTTTTTGATAATACGTTAGATTTGATTTCAAGAGTATAACCTATAACGACTTAACGAAGAACGCACACTTGACTCAGATAAGATTTTTTGTGAACAGATTTTTCGGCCCTCACCACTTCACAAGAAAATGACGAGACATAAAAATAGCCCCTTCAAAAAGAGGCGGTGTAATTGATGTTTGAATGTCATAACAAGACAATTATATAAAAACATGTCGAAAATGAAAAATACCTAACGTGAATGGCGTCATTAATAAAGTTTTGATTGGTTTTGTTCGTACGAGGTCTTTTGGCTAGTATTGAACGGTGTAGTCTTAGGGAGCGGTCATTAATTGCTGGGGGGGGCGGTAAAATTTCTCAAACATCAGCCCAAAAAATCTTGGCCCTCCCCAAATCCAAGCCCAAAAAAATATGGCCCTCCCCAAATCCATGCCCAAAAAATTATGACCAACCCCGAAATGTGGGACCAAAAAATGTGGCCCCCCCAAAAAACCGAGCCCAAAAAACGTAGCCCCTCCCCTAAATTTATCGGCACTCCCCTCCAGTAATTAATGACTGCTCCCTTACTTTATTAACCCCTAGAGGACGAACCACACATATATGTGTGGAAAATTACGTCATACTTATTTTGTGTCTATTTATACTTAA
>JANTNT010032448.1:0-12783 GCA_024752375.1 Entacmaea quadricolor | reverse complement strand
TAAATGCCATTATGAAGGACAAATACCACTTATAGCAATTTCTTGTAATCAACAACAGTATCCTTCTTCATAAAAATCAAGAGCCTAATTTAGAACCTATTTAGCCTAAACTTCCAATAAGTACTCCAAAGTATAAGAATCTATTTTGCCATACTTCAAAAAATCTAGGTTCTTTTTCGCGGCGTTTTACTGTATAATAAGACATCTTCATTTCGGGGAGTGTTAAGTCATATTGTCTGCGATCCTTCCTGTGATGACGTAACGACCGCCAAATATGAACCGTCATTATTAATTCAAATAAGACGCATTCTTCAACAACACTGGCATATCATGTTTGGTGACCGGTCAAAAATTAGAAAGGGAGGGGAGGGCTGGTACATGATTTCTTACCCAAGGCTACTTACCCTTTTTGCACAAGCCCTCCCTCTCTTATTTCAGACCAGTCGAGTCCTTTACTAACCTGAGGGCCATGCAAGGTTTCCAGACTCCTGGACCATTGAGTCTAGCTTTGTATGGTTCATTTCCAACAGAGTAGGACGAGGCAGAAAACATGTTATCAGCGAACAGGGAACTGCTGGCCACACCAAGTGAACTGTCACAGGTTGTAACTAAACACAAAAGAAATAAAAGATAACTTAAGTTAATGATTTTTTTTTGTATTATTCTCATGTGGCCTCACGTGACCATAGCATTACCATAGCGACAGTACATTGTGAGAATGACGTAACAACGATATTCTTAAACTGCATAAACAAGGTTAACATGACAACACATTATTAGAAACACAACAATATTAACAACAACAATAGCAGCAACAACAACAACAACAACAACAACAACAATAATAAGTTACACCCTTATAATTTATATTTTACAACTGATAATTTGTGTATATAGTACAATGTTACTTAGAAAATATATGAGGAATGTAATGGCTGAGAAGTTAAAAATGCCTAAAAGCCATATATAGCTTTTAAAGCAACTTCCAGTGTTGTACAAAAAAGCAATCTTTCCATATAGCAACAACATGTGACTCACAGGGTTGATAAATCACGCTTGTAGTTGTCAGGGAACTGGTTTGACTGAATTCCTTGTTTGGGGTGGTGCAGATTGGCGAGGATCCATTGGCAGACACATCCACATAGAACGTTGTGTACTCCAAGTCTCGACCCTTTTTTTGTGCATTCGGGTTTAACCGCACCGTAAGATTGAAGTTAACCTCTTGTGTGAAGTTTATTGGACCAGTCTGAATAAAAGAGAAATGACAGTGTGAACTGATTATTTGATTGTTTGTTTGTTTGTTTGTTCATTTGATTGTTTGTTAGTTTGTTAGTTTGTTAGTTTGATTGTTTGTCTGTTAGTTTGATTGATTGTTTGTTAGTTATTTAGTTATTTAGATTGTTTGTTTGTTTTTGTTTGTTTGATTATTTGTTTGATTGTTTGCTTGTTTATTTGACTGTTTGATTGTGTTTGTTTGATTGTGTTTGTTTGATTGTGTTTGTTTGATTGTGTTTGTTTGTTTGTTTGATTGATTGTTTTAATTATCTAATTGATTGATTGTTTGGTTTTATGATTGTTTGAATTGTTTGATCGTTTGATTGTTTGATTGATTGTTTGTTAGTTTGATTGTTTGTTTGATTGTTTGATTGGTATAGAACATTAAAGTTTTAAATCTGAATAAAACATGTATACGGAAAATTAATAAGGTGATGAAACTATATAGATCATTGATATATATATAGGAAGATAGAGAAAAGATAGAGAAAAGATGGGAAATTGCTGTTTTTCCCCCTTTTTTCCCAGGGATCCCCTACAAAACTTCCTTTCGTTAGAATCATGTGGGAAGCATATGGTAACTGGAATTCTTTCTATTTGTTTAATAAAAAGCTTGAACACTCGCAGTTTTTACTTGGACTCTAAAAAGTCCAATGGAAACCCGCCGGCGTTCTAAATCAACCTTTCTGATTTTTTGCGCGCTTTTTTTGTTTTTGTTTTTGTTTTTGTTTTTGTTTACAATCAGTTTTTGTCAGCTTTTATACACACCACACTTGCTTATATTCCGGTTTAAAGGGGTTTTAATGTTACAGGGCCGTAGCGAAAGTACCCTTCTCCCCAGATTTTTTCAAAATCACCACACACATAAAATGGTGAAAATTTCATCTCTTATAAGTTTGAAACAATAACAAGTTATCAATAATTCCAGAAGAAATCATTCCTGATGAAGAAATCATTCCTGATGATAAGCTACAAAATATCCATGGATATCAAAATTTTCTGGAAATGGGCGGGGGGGTGCCCACAGACCGTTCAAGAGTTTCGCCTCCCCCCACCTTTTTGTTCTTGCTACGACTGGCGTAACCACTGCAATCGTGTTTTCTTACCTCAAAGATCAGTTCAGTGCCTGCTGAGACAATCCTGTTGACAGCAACAGATCCACTGAGTGGTTGGAAGGACACGTACTGGACTGTTTTTGGAGGTTCAATAGTGATTCTTGATTTCTCTACTTTGGCAGACGTCTTTGAGCAGTCGTGAGTTACTTTGACTTCAAGAACCATTGGATTTCTTTAAATGAAGAGGAATAAAGAAAAAGGAAAAAAGAATAAAGAAAGAAAGAAGGAAGGAAGAAAGAAAGGAAGGAAGGAAGGAAGGAAGGAAAGAAAGAAAGAAAGAAAGAAAGAAAGAAAGAAAGAGAGCTCGATTCGTTAACAGCCGCCTTTTGAATTTTGGAGAAAAAAAAATTACCGGTGTTCCGAAAAAGAAAAGCTGTGGCGCGAGGGGACGCAGAGAGAATGGGGAGAGGAAAAAACAAGGGGAGGGGGCTTAAATGGCTTCTGCTCTGAACCAATCAGAAAGCGAGAAAACAGACAAAATCCAATAATGTTTGAATACGGCAGCCATTTAAGAGTCACGCAAGGGCGGATCGAGGGGGAGGGTCGGGGGTGTCGTGACCCCCTTTTTCAGCTCGTTTTTTCCCCTTATTCCTTCCTGTGAAATTATCACAAAGGTCAAATAAATAAAAATATCTATCTATCTATCTATCTATCTTCTGACGACAAAAATTACTTCCCATGTTGTAAGTAGGTTTTGGAGCCCCCCTCTTGAAAAATCCTGTATCCGTCCTTGTCAAGGTACCGTACGTTACCCACTCGTGCGAAAACTGCTCTAAGTTTACTTCAAGGTACAAGACATAGATCTTCCCAGGGTTTCAAGGTACGGCACGTGGTACAAATTACGAGCACTGATTGGCAAAGTTACTCGTGAATTATTCATGAGTATTTGAAGAGAAATTATAATATAGACAACCAATGGACATGAGCAAACGCGCGATCTAACGTGAGTAGAGAGATCGACAAAATGGCCGAACGCTTGGGTGAACTTTCAGAAGGCGGAATATATACAAACTTTACTAAGATGTTTTATACGTAATATATCTATCAAACACGAGAAAGAGTTTTTTAATTGATACAGTGATCAAACACTCTTTCAAGTGTTTGACTGATATAGCTTCAAAAATTTATAAATAATTTGTGGAGAAATTCAAAGCTAAAATTGGCTAATTTTATGCAAGTGATCACTGTATCAAGACAGTCGTCACGGTACTGGTTTTCTTTGTTTTGTCCCCTCATTAATTATTCATGATTTTTGAAATATTTCTCATAATCCAGTGGCTGTCAGTTCCGGGTCGCCCACCACCGTCTGAACAAACACTGTGGTTGGATGAAGAAACAAAAGAATAATGGAACAAGACAAAGCAAGCCATGCAAAACAAAGACATGAGAAAACATTGTTTTACCTAGCTGATTCTATTTTCTTGTTCCATTATTCCTTTGTTTCTTCATCCAATCACAGTGTTTGTTCAGACGGTTGTGGGTTACCCGTTATTCCACTCAATCTCGTTCGTTCGTTCGTTCGTTCGTTCGTTCGTTCGTTCGTTCGTTCGTTCGTTCGTTCATTCATTCGTTCGTTCTCGGCGCGGACACCTCGTTGGCTATCAGCTCATGTACAACTCGATTTCCTGAAATAACTGCTAAATAGACCTACCCGGCATCCATCACATCAGAACCAGCAGAGGAAACACTAACATGCATCACGGGCTGAGCTACTGCGATTTTCATGGTGCGAACAGCTTGTTGAGCAGCGAAGATTGACTGATTGATGTACTCTGCTCCAATACTGGCCCACACCGACTGACCGTGCACGAAACTGGGATAATCAAGTAACTGGAACTACAAATGGTTATTAAATATTAATTAATCATAAATCAATAGAAGGATAAAACACAGACAGATAGACGGAGTGAATGAATAAATGAATGATTGAATGATTGAATGATTGAATGATTGAATAATCGAATGATCGAATGATCGAATAATCGAATGATCGAATGACCGAATGACCGAATGACCGAATGATCGGATGATAGAACGATCGAATGATCGAATGAATGACTGAAATACTGAATGACTGCAGAATGACTGCAGAATGGCTGGATGGCTGGATGGCTGGATGGCTGAATTAATGATTGAATGATTGAAGGATTGAATGATTGCATGATTGATGGATTGAACGAACGAACTGAGGAAGGAATTAAGAAAGGAAGGAATGAACTTTATTATACTCAGTATTACATCAATTTTTACGAGAAACATGCAATTGCTTTTTTGAAAGCTTAGTTTGAATGAGCGAAAATTAATTATATATAGGTACACAAGGAATATTAAAATTCTAACTACAAAAAGTGTTTACAGCGGTGATAATTTTAAAACCAATTACAAGTTATAATATTTCATATATTTAAATAGTGATTATGACTGTGGGGTTGACCAGGGCTTTTTTAAAGATCGCTATTAATATATTTTTCTTCTTCTTAACTTCTTGAGAAAGATCATTTCCGATACTTTTGCCCCTAAACATAAGAAACTCTTTTTGCAGGAGTCCGTTTTAGGTAAAGGAAATCGTAGGTTGACAGACAGACAGACTGACGGACGGACGGACGGACAGATCGACAGACGGACAGACAGACAGACAGACAGACAGAGATAATTAAAATACCTTAGCTCCAACAACGACAGAGCATGTGCTAGGAACGGTAACTTGCCCCAAGTCTAATGTAGATTCATCATTAATGTCAGGGTTGTTGGTTCTGGATGTTGAAACTGCTTTAGAGCTTCCAGTGAATGGGCCACAAGTCGATGACTTTAACTTGGCTTCTTTGATCTTTAAAATGGCAGCAGAGTTATTGAAGGGGGATCTGATTCTGACTTTGATGGGAGTGTCAGCTGTTAATTTCATCTTGAGAGATATGTCTAGACATCGTCCAGGGTACTGCCAGTCACTTGTCTTGATCACATCGAATTCAAAACCAGAAACCTGCATTTGAAAAATGCTTAATTAGCAATAATTTTTGTTTTACGATTTAACTTGCTGAGGCAGAGGTGGTTGAACTAGCTAATTGACTGATTTAGAAGGGAAGCCATTAGAGCGTCGCACTAGCGGTACTTCATGCATCTTCTCGCTTTTTGATTGGTCCTGCAAAGCGGAAGCTATTTGAAGGTCACGTGCGGAATGTTTATGTGTTTTCTCGCATTTTGATTGGTTCCTTGGGAAAGCCATTTGAAGATCACAGTACTGATTAAAGGTTCCAACATAATATCTACTGCTCTAGCAGTGTTACTAGATTTTAATTCCCTCCCCTAAAAGATACCAAATCACTAATTATAACCCCTAAAAGATACGACGAGCATCTCCGATATTTTTATCCGGAATCCCCTCCCTCTCCTGGGACATTTCCCCACCTACGTCACGGACTAAAGCTTCTTGCTGTCCTTAACCCAAAACAACTATATTGTTATATATAAAATTCATTAATAATAGATAATAATTGAAGATTCTAGAGCCGTATTACAGTGAAAAACTTCAAAAGCGAGGTAGTTCATATAAATAATGAAAGATCCTTCCAGAAAATCCTCGACCATATATGGAGGTACCTCTATGATTAGACCAAGTACAAACAACTTTATTTTGCCTAAATTTGATTACCAGCGACTTGAAATTACATAAAAAAAGAAATATAAAAAGTTGAATACACAGAAAAAACTAGTTCTCGAAACCTTAAATTAACATTAAATATTAGTTCACTAAAGGTGTAATGGAAAATGGGTGAAAACTTAAGTTTAGGTTTGCGGTTATATTGAAAGAAAAATTAAGCTAAAATTTTACCATACAAACAAACAAATTTTTGATTTTCTCCAATTTTTTTTGGCATTCTGTCAAAATGCATTTACGTTTTATTACCAGTGTTTATGCATAAAATTAATTTTAAAATTCTTTTTCTCAACTCTTTTTAGTAATATTAAAGAATGTTGGCCTTCAAATTTCATTATTTTATTTATAATTAAAACAAAATGGCACGAGATATTCAGCCAAACATTATTACTAAGATAACCGCTAGGTTCTTCTATGGCAACCACTAGCATTACTATGGCAACCACTTGCAATACATGGCAACCATTTGCATTACCACGGAAACCATTTGTTTCACTATGGCAACTATTACCATTACTATGGCAACTATTACCATTACTATGGCAACTATTACCATTACTATAAAAACCAATTTAATTACTAAGGCAACTACCACCATTACTATAGCAACCACGTGCACTATATTACTATGGCAACTAACACCGTTACCATAGCAGCCACGTGCATTACATTACTATGGCAACATCTTTTCGTGAAACTTTTGATTATTTTGGAACACGTTGGGCTTATTTCGCGAAACAAAAGAATGCGGCAAAACATTTCAAAACAATGCGAAACGTTGTGCAACAATGCAGAACGAAAATACCTTCAGTGTAACAACGAACGATGATCGGGGATGCATGCGAAGACCAAGCGTATCTGATTTGGGTATTACAAGTCGAATTTAGAATTTACTAGCCAAAATTTTAACTGAACTGCGAGTTTTTCGGAATCAGATTGATTAGGAGATCACGTGATCCATTTTAAAATGTTATCAACAAAGCTGAGAAAGTAGGTGTTAGTATTCAAAAAACATATCCAAAGTAAAAGAAATTGTGTTATTGTACATGCATTTTACGAACTTTACTACAAGGTTCATTAAAGTTTTAAAAAATCAACTCTTTAGAGCACTTATTTCATTCATTTTCAGATTTCTTAGCGATCGATATAAAAATTTGGCACGAATGTGACAAATGCAAAGCGCAAATTTTTTCAAACTTAACTAAATCCACTCAGTGAAATTAAAGTATATAGATATCTACTTATTCACATCCTTCGATGACGAAGTTGTCAAACTGGAAGCTATAATCACAAGATTAGACATTTGTTTAAATAATCTATGATCTTTCTAGAAATTATCACTTTCCAAATTGTAAGTCGCTGTAATTTCTAAGCGATACAATTCACACTTTTTATCATTTGCTTAAATAAGGCGAATAAGTATAAATCTAAGCGACACGAACCTTGATTGAGTAAAATCCTTGTAGAAGAAGGAAAGAAACTATGAAGTTATTCTTCATGTTGTTGTTCGAGGTTGTTTAGGGAAGAACGAGGTTCGTGTTCCTTCGCCTTCTTTGTCGACATCTCTTCTGCACCTGTTTAGATGTAAAACTATGGCAACTCTCTAACAAAAGCCTCAGTTTAATTATTAATAACTTCAATACGTTAATACAAAACAAGTCACAAAGTCAAAAACTTCAATCCACTCAAAGTTATAACAATACTTAACGCAGATATCATTCCGTAGTTCTGATTTTCTTTGAGTGTATTTTGAGAAAGCCAAAAGGACCGATAAAAAGTTAACTAGTTAGCTGAAATTATTTTGGATAGACCAACGTCGACGTTAAACATTTATATTTGCAAAACAAATAATAAAATTGTAAATAATATGTAAATCGGTAAATAACTCATTTTTATTTATTTGAAGAAATATTTGAATTTCTACAAGAAACTTTTTCCATGATACAAAGTAAGTATGAAGAAAAGAAAAGATATCGGATGATTTCTGTGTAAATATAATTATAGTCAAAATTATAACACTTTAGTGGAATGAACGATTGTATTCATTGATGGTTTGCATGTAACCGTCAAAAGTTGCCAAGGTGCCAATTATTGTTCGTACATAATAAAGTAACCTATGACGTGAGAGTTCCTCTACCAGGCTAGCCTCAATGGGGAGGGGAGGGGAGGAAGGGGAGGGGAGGAAGGGAGGAGTCAGTAAGGAATTGCTCGACTTTTTTTCCAGGCCCCTTCTTTTGAAAAAATTAAATATTTCAATTTTACTTCGATGAAGGTATTAGAAGCATGATATTTGAAGCAAATAGAAAAATTTCATGACCCACTTTTTTCTTAAAATAAATTCAGTTAGATTTCCTACTTGGTCTCAATTTGCCGACCATTAATAATGCACTATAGAGGCCAAACAAATAGGCACACGTTGACGCATGTTCCAAAATAATTAGCCACAGTAACTGTTAACATCGGGGAAGATGCGTTATCAAATCGTTACTATTTCGTGCTCACATCGGGGAAGATACGTTATCAAATCGTTACTATTTCGTGCTCACGGCAGCTCATGTCGTCCCTTCACCTTTCAGCTTAAAATCAAAGGGGTTTTTTTTGAGAGTTTTTCTTGATTCTAGATTCTCGATTTTCTCTTTTCTGATTGGTCGACTAATGGAAGTAGAAAGCCGCTATATTCGATTTTGTTTTCCGGAGCAAGATCTAACAGTCTTCATGCCAAGGGGATTTTTTTGCTGGTAGCGAGAAAAGGACAGAATTTTAACCAGATTTGTACCCTCGCCAAATGTTAACCACAAAAAGGCATTCATGGTAGCCCTTAAAATGTGGTCGTATACCAATAGGGTCTGAAACCAGTACCGGCCTGTGTTAATTTATGCGTAGCTTTTAGGGTCATTTTCAAAACTGTCCGTCGAGCACTCCTATCCATTTTTAACGGAGTCCCCCGATCCCTACCCACCCCTCCCAAAACAAAACAAGATTTGATACTTCTTTAAATAAATTAACGTTATTTTATTCTCTTCTCCAACTATTACATGGTAATTTAAACATCTTTAAGGAATCAATAAAATATAGTTTAATTCAGTACGTTATACTTCTATTATAGATAATCAATTCCTGTTTTCGGATTTAGTCAAAGCTTTTTAATTTATCCTTATTACTTTGGCCTTACACTCCAATTTTCAAGAGATATCGAGGCACTGGTCTGTACAGATGTGAACACAGGCAACCCAAGCTGATATTCAGAGGTAAAATACCTTGGTTTGCCTGTGTTCTGAAAGCGAATCTTCACATAATTTTCATCGTTTGTTGAAGCTCACTGACTGATTTGAATGTTTTTGAAGCTGTACTTTTGACATTTCCCGAATTCTCTTGAGTGACCACAAAACAATGGCTCCAAGACGAGGCGGGGCTTGATAAATACAATATATGTATGAAAACATCAAGTCCCGCGGGTCGCCCACCACCGTCTGAACAAACACTGTGACTGGATGAAGAAATAAAAGAATAATAGAGTAAGACAAAACGAGCCATGCAAAACAAAGACATGATAAAACATTGTCCTTGTTATACATGGCTGATTCTATTTTCTTGTACCATTATTCCTTTGTTTCTTCATCCAATCACAGTGTTTGTTCAGACGGTTGTGGGTTACTCAGTCCCGCATCATCGTCTTGGATCCAATGTTTTGTAGTCACTAAAGCGAATTCAGGATAGGTGTATTGAGATAGGCCGAACAAAATATCTGTTTCTGGTTGCGCAATCGACCCTTGACATTTAAAATCAATTTTTGTTTTGAAAAGACTGCAAAATACTGTTAAAATAATTATATATATTTTAATTTTACTTAAAAACACCTCGAAGTCGGTTAAAAAAAACCGCGCTTCTTCAACCCGCTTCTCGATGTTTTGATACAGTCATCAAACACTCTTTCTCGTGTTTAATCTATTACTTGAAAAATAAAATGAAAAAATAGTTTTAGAGATAGATTTTTAAAAGTGAAAGTGCAATACCATGGATATAAAACAAATAAAAATGAAAATATTGAAGTTCCTAAGAACCTCTACTACAATGGGGCAGTATGGAGCGGTACGGGAACGTACGCTATTGACCTACAGCAGGTACACGGTCCGACATACTGTAACATTGAAATGGCTTCCCACTAGAGCGGTTTTCATGCGAGTGGGGAACGTACGGTATTGACCTACAGCCGTAACACTGAAATGGCTTTCCATTATCTAAAGCGGTTTTCGTTTAAGTGGGAACGTACGGTATTGACCTACAGCAGGTACACGGTACGACATACTGTAACATTGAAATGGCTTCCCAATAGAGCGGTTTTAATGCGAGTGGGGAACGTACGGTATTGACCTACAGCAGGTACACGGTACGACATGCCGTAACATTGAAATGGCTTCCCATTAGAGTGGTTTCATGCGAGTGGGGAACGTACGATACTGATACAGCAGGTACACGGTACGACATACCGTAACATTGAAATGGCTTCCCATTAGAGCGGTTTTAATGCGAGAGGGGAACGTACGGTACTGACCTACAGCAGGTACACGGTACGGCATGTCGTAACATTCAAATGGCTTCCCATTGTTTTCCTACGATTCAACCAATTTCAACGCGTAGTTACAGTTAGTAAAAATACGGTTTGGCTACGAATTCCCCGTATCGTTTCCCAGACATACAGGATCCTCTCTTACTAGCATAACATCGATGTAATTAATATATATTTTAAAAGTATTTGTCAATTATTTACGACTGCCTAAGGATATTTCGCTTATTGCTCTCCTCATTCTTTTATGTTCTAGTCATGATTCTCGTTTTTCTTTTTCAAACAAACAAATGAAGAACCTCAATAAAATTCGCATTTATCCATTAAAATAATCCTGGCACTCCTGTGATTGGCCAAGAAGTTTAACTAAGTTGTCTTAAAAAATCAAATTTTAAAACATAACATTTTATCTGTACAGTTATTTAGTTAGTTAGTTTTTGTTGCTAATTACATTTGCTTCAATATCAGCATTATTATATTCTGGAATCTTAAAGTATTGCATAAATTAGGAAAAACTTTTTTAAAGAATCCTAGTCTGCATAGAAAGCACATTCGCCATTTTCTGTCACACAAAATGGCGAATATTTAAAGATGCTCTTATCCACTTCAATCCGACAAAGTCATCTTTAAATACAAGACTTTTTTTAACTAACTAGTATTAGTATTAAAATATAATCTTTCAATCAACGCACTTTTTGTGAATCGATGTTGATCAAAATTAATCCGTATTCAACTTTTCATGTTGCTAAGACTATCAACTGAATATGGGTGACCAAGTTTTTTAAAAAATAACTGATACGACAAACTGCGAGAACGACCTCGTCTGATTGGCTAATATTGTATCACCATATCAACCAATAAGATATAATCGTTCTCACGGTCGTAAACGAAAATTTCCAGTTGTAAATAAAACATAAGCGCGAAACGCATTGCGGCTGGCGTCTAGGATTCTTTAAGGTTACCATATAGCTTGTGAAAGCGTACGTCCTTTAAGGCCGGCACATACAAGGCGACAAGTTCCTGCAACATGACGCTGGGACAAGTCGCTGCGACAATTCCCCTCGTGTGTACTGTAGAATTCTTGTGAAAAATGTTGTCCCCGCGACAGAATTTTGTCCCTGCAACAGGTAGCACCAATTCAAACTGGTTTAAATTCGTGCGACCTGTTGCAGGGATAAAATGAGTGAAAGCGACGTGTTCGGGAAGCAGCTCACGCTAGGGTGACAAGTTTCGGCGACCTGTCGCAGGGACTTGTCGCTTAGTGTGTGCCGGCCTTTATCTCCTCTCTACCGAAGACATCTCTTTCGCGGGTGAACAGAGGATAGCGAAACGACGTCTGATTTGTCAGACATAGGTTATTTAGAATTACCGTACTTGAATTCTTTCAAATAATCAGTAGAAAACACAAGATTAAGAAAAAATATAATGGGTACTTGCAAAATATGCTGCATTTTGATTCCCACAAAAAATGATAAAACAAACAGCGAACAAGAAAATTTGCACAGAGTATCAAGTTGAAGCCACTGCTTGCAGGAATTTAGCATATATTAAAAAATGGCCCATTTAACCATATCACAGGTATCCCAAGCTATAATTATGCTGTCACCATAAAGAATGTATGGAGATGTTTTGGAAATCGAGTTAAATATTAAGGGGGGTCATTATTTATGGTGGGTAGGGGGTGGGTGATTTATTGCTTCAAATTCATAAATTCTCACAACCCCTCCCTTGCCATAAAAATGTTTTTCATGGCCCCTCCTACTGGGGTTTGCCACAAACTGTAGATTTTTTTGAGACCCTACCTTTAATTCTCCAGGAAAAGTAGTACCCCTCCTTCAGAAGCCTCCAGAATTCTAGAACCTCTCCTCAAAAATCACCCACCCCCTACCCCACCATAAATAATGACTGCTCCCTAAAACAAAACAAAACAAAACGAAAAAAAAAAAAAAAAACCCAGCTTTGGAAAAAGTTTCTAACTTCATTCAATTGTTTTAGCATCTTTACTGGATTTAAGAAATGAAACACGCCTTCCGTGTTTTGACACGCTAATGAAATACAGAGGTATGTTTGGGAGAATTCGAGAGCAGATCTGCGACTACAGGTAGCCCAAGCTCAGTTTTTGGCTTTATTTTACAGTAAATGTATGGGGATTTCAATAAGCTTTGAATTTTACA
>JANTNT010032337.1:0-12790 GCA_024752375.1 Entacmaea quadricolor | reverse complement strand
TTTTTTTTTTTTTTTTTTTTTTTTTTTTTTTTTTTTTTTTTTTTTTTTTTTTTTTTTTTTTTTTTTTTTTTTTTTGCCAGGAAATTTTCAACTTCTGTCTGCACTTCACTATTTGCAATTATTTTCGGTAGTGAAGGCAATTCCCGTGGTTTTCTCAGCCATGTTGGTCCCTTTGAACAGAAGTTGTTAAGCTTGCTTGGCGCTGCACCTCTACTTTCTATGTCACTTGTTATTATTTGGGACATAATGTCATTGAATGTACCCCTTTTCGTTGATGCCCTTTGTGCTGTTGAGCACGCATTGGGAACATGTTAGCTTGTCCTTCAATCCAATGGATGACAGTAGTGCCGTCGACCCAACCATGATATTCTGCAATGCTTTGGTCTTTTAAGGTGCTTTTCACCTGGTTCATCAATCTGTTCAGAGTGTGGGCTGCGACAAGCTCCAGTCAAGGAATGGTTTGATTCTTAGGTGCTATCCTTGATTTGGCTTCAAGCAGATTCTGACAGACTGTCGAATTGTTATGGGAGGCTAAAAGATACATAGCTACTGCAACAGCCAACTTACTAACAAACAGGTCAAACAGGTACTCGCTACACTGCGTGGAATGCACTATTCTCTGAATTAACACAACTACAAACGCAATATACATTGAGAATATTGCGTATGGGTCGGTAACAACAACACATATCCACTTTATTGTCAATCGACCGTAACATATCTTCATTCTTGATAGCCTCAATAATAGCTATAGCGAAACTCTAAACAAGAAAAGAAATTCAGAGAGGTAGAAGGAGGGAAGGAAAAAACCCCTTGTTGGGAGGAACTCTGGGCTGGAGCCAAGGCACGTTCTCTTCTCCCCCAATGATAGAATAAATGTAACAAATTCCTAGCGAATGAGTAATTTGAAGTAATTATTTAGTTGAGTATTTAATATATTTGAACACATATTAACGTCTTTTTATTTATTTGTTTAGCTTTGCCAGATACCTATAATAATCTAAAATAAACGCACATGCACGCACTCTCTTTCTCTCGCAAACACTACACTCACACACACACACACACACACACAGTGATTGTCCCTTCTTGTCAGAAGAAGGCCATCTCTACAAAGTCTAAAAAGGATTAAAAGTTTGTTTTCGTACTATAAGCATTTTGTAATTATTTATTGGCGTTCATGTGAACGGAGGTGACTCTTCAAACCTGCCTTACTTTTTACAGGCTTTTTGACATGTTCGAACTCGAGCCACCTGATTGTAAGGCTGATGGCTTAACCATAACGCCACGTGACCACCGATGTGGTAGTCTGGTTTGAACGTCCGCCCCACAATCGGGAGACCGGAGTTCAAATTCCGGTCGAGTCATACCAAAGACTTTAAAAATGGTACCTACTGCCTTCTACTTTGGGTTCAACATGTATAGAGTGGAGTAGGGAGTTAAACAGGCATAGCTACTAGTGGACTGACCCCCTACTGTAGCCTTGACTGTGAAAGCAGATGCGTGGCCTAGGGTTATTAAACGGAGACGGGCGCCGCCTAATGTGCCACTTGGGGGAAGGACTTTACCTTTAACTTTTAACTTTTGACAGATGTTTTACTTCAAAGGTGCATCACTGGTTCCCATAGGGACAACATCAACATGAACTTTCGTGTGCTGCTTGAGCCCAGAAGCTGTCTTGCAGACTTTATTACAAAATCCCCAAACATGAACAGTTGGAGTTCCTCTGCTGTCGTCAACATGACAACCCCAGTGAGATCTTAGATGACTAACAAGACCAGCTTTTGAAAGTGAAATTCTGCCACAGATATTTAAAGAAAACATGCTGTGAGGCAAGGATTTCAGGTATGGCTTCAAGATTACCTTTACGAAGCGATTTACATGAGTATGCTCTGTCCTACCTTTTTTTAAACTTGTCACAACCTTAGTGAACCAAAGCTCTCCATGAAGATCGATCTTCAGCTTCCTTTTCCCAATTTTCAACACCTTTTCCCAATTTTCAACACCTATTCCTAGATGCTTTCGCTATCCTGTAATTTATCTCGGCATCTAATGTCCCGTCTCGTGAAAGAGTACTTCTTAGGTAGACAAAGGTATCTACAACATCCAACCTCTGATAATTCACAAATCTTGTCTGGTGCATGATAAGGTTCACCACGAGGTGGTGTTAATATCACTTTGGTCTTTTTCAAACTGATGGTAAGTCCAAACGCCCTACATGCTTCTGCAAAAAGATTCACTATGATCTGCATGTCTTACTCAGTGTGAGCCACGAGGTCAGCGTCATCAGTATAGAGAAGTTCTCGCATAATTTGTTGAAATACCTTTGAGGATGCGTTGAGACGCCGCAAGTCAAAGACTTTGCCAGTAGTCCTGGAAAGCAGATAGACACCTATGATCAGTCTATAAAAGCATGAGTAAGCATGACAGCAAAAAAAAAAAACATTTGTGTCCTCCAGGTCAACTTAATGAATGAACCTTAAAAGAACGCTTTACGATTGTCTCCAGTTAATGTTTTTGTTCTTTTGCTAATTAAGATACAAATTTCTTTGTAATTTCCTTAGATGAGACTCTATATGACTTTTTGAAAAACGCAGAGGAAAAATATGTTTAAGTTAAAAAAAGATCTTTGGTTGTAAGGAGGATTCATCCTCCAAAACGTTGGTAAGATACGGCTCTTCTGGTTTAGTCTTGGCCGATAAATCATACACTATCGTTATCTTTGTAGACTAAGCATCATCCCTGATAACTGGCTGATGTGGCACGTAATACAACCTCGCTCAAGTTGGCATCTCAGGTATGGGTTCCAGTACACTTTATTGTAACTGCTCTTGCATTATATAGAGTGATAATCTTGAAGTCGTTGGATTCTCTGAAGCTTGCGAGAAGGGCTTCTTAGTCTGGCCATGCAAACCTCTTTGTTTTCTGGTAATCTTGGATGATCTGGTTTCCATGCCAACTTAGTGGAATATTTCCCGTTACTAAGCCTTTGTAGTTGCTCTTAGAATTGTTTATGAGGCAACACTGATTTTTTCTGTGTCTGAAAGTCCAAATACTTCTTGGGTGCACATTAGCAAGAATTCATCTGAACCAATGTTTAAGAAGAAACTCTTGTATACTTCAGAGGTCGTTGATATTAACTTTCTTATAAAAATCCATCCAAGTCTATTGAGCTCTGCAACCTGGATCTGTTTCTGGGTTCCAACCGAGCACAAGTGCTATTGTAGTCTTTATTCTCTGATCAGCAGCTCCATGGATTATGTGTACCAGTAAACTATTCTGGGTGAAGTCCTCATCACAGAACATCAACTGACTCAGATTCGGGTACTTGTTCTTCAGTTCTAGGATCTTTGGGTTTGGCAATAGCGTCAGAGTTGGTTTTTCAGTATTGATGTACTCAAGGTTCATGCTAAAAACGCTCTGCAAGGTGTTGGATTTGATTTCCACCTGATGAATCTCTACCCTTTTATCAACTGTTCCATACATCTGTTCAATGACCTTCTTTCAACACGAGCTGGTTTCAAATTTAACTTGGTAACAAGGTTAGAACTGATGTAACAGCTCCCTGCTCAACTGTCAAGCATCACACGAGCTGGTATCCTATTAACTTTATCTACTAGTGTGGCATGTATGGACCCCAACAGGACCATAAAACCTTTCTCTTTGTACATTTGTACTAGTGGGGGTGGGTGGTGCACTACTGCTCTACTATTGCACTTACCACATCCGTGTGACTTACACTGAGACGCTGAGACCATGGTCCTGCACAGTTATGTCTCTTTTTCTTTAAGATTTCTCTTCTACCAGCAATGTCTAGGACTTTGTCACAACCTTTGGTTTGTAGTTGTTAGCCATAGTAAACACAAGTTGTTTGGGTATGGTTTGTTGGCTGCTGTGTTGAACTTGCCACCATCAATCTGCCTCGTCTTTTCAGTCAACATAAGCTGCTGGGAGTGGGTTTTTGTCAGTGTTTCCTCTTAAGTCTCGAACAGTACTTCCATGCCCCACCTTTCCCAATCAATATATTCTGTGTCTTTACCTCTCTTACTGGGCCTAGATTATCCATTATGCTGTAAACATACCCTTGGTAGTTTTCTAATTTCTTCAGTGGTCAAGGATCTCACAGTTCTAGACATCCTAAGCCTTGGACTTCATGAATTTCCTTGGTTTCTTTGATGTTAGATATGGCGGGGCTAAATA
This sequence comes from Entacmaea quadricolor, assembly GCA_024752375.1. Classification (NCBI taxonomy): domain Eukaryota; kingdom Metazoa; phylum Cnidaria; class Anthozoa; order Actiniaria; family Actiniidae; genus Entacmaea; species Entacmaea quadricolor. Next base: position 8,590 of record JANTNT010032337.1, on the reverse strand, counting down.
CATTGTGGTTCTAATTGTAAACGGTTCTAATTGTAAGCACTTTTCAGTAAGTTTGTTGTTTTGATACCCTAAACTTTCAAAACATGATATTGATTTATTGTCAGTCATGTCTCGCTATTTTAGGCTTTATTTATTTATTTATTTATTTGTTTATTTGTTTGTTTATTTGTTTTTTTTTTTGTTTTGTTTTGTTTTTTTTTTTGCCTTTAAATGGCGTAATGGTGTGCTGTTTTATCCTTACAGTTTGTGGTTCTTCGCTCGTTTCCTTCAGTTCTAATTCCAATTCAAGTTTCTGCTGAAATGAATTATTCTCTTTCTTAGGAAATTCTCTCCTGTGGAGCTCGCCAAGCTTATCCTTTAGATTATATCTTAACTCACGAATAAGATTTAACTTGTCCTGCTTTGACGATTGTGACCACGCTTTCACTTCTTCGAGTGATTGTTCGTCTTTGTCCAACATTGAATCTTTCACCCAAATTGTAGCTTCATCCAGTGCTTTGTAAATATCCCAAACTCAATCATGAGCCATCTGTTTTTCTTCCTTGTTATTGTTAGTTGAGTTGACTGCCTATATATGGAAATTGATTTAAACTTTTTTTAAACAATAATTTCTTGAAGTGAAATTTACACTCGTTCTCAGTAGCATGTGCGGAATCGTCTAATTTGCCATCGTGACAAGACTGGTTTTGGTGGACTTCAATCAAAGCGTTTCTATGACGATTTCGTTACATTTTGCGCGCCTAGTTGTTGAATGTATGTTCTCGGAAAGGACCGGCTAGTAAATCATTCTACAATATTTTATGTACACCTTTAAAAAAAGACAAAGAAATACCTTGATTTGTCATTTTTCGTCCTTTCAGTGCTGTCAAAAACTCTCATCATTCGAACAAAACTTTCTGCAAAAATCGATTTTTTATGCGTTTTTGATTTACGTTTTTTTAAAAAATCTGATATGACGTAGAACTTTCGTAAAGTAAACATCACAAAATTTTGTGTGAGCATTTCAGAAAATTTTAGAAAAATGAAAGCATTTTCAGAAAGAATCAAGAAGTTGCTGTTCTCCAAGTGGGATCTGCTTAAAATTAGCTAATTACCAAGGACCCCGGCGCTACATTTCTATGGGTTGTGTGGGGAAACGGGGAAACGTTTTTGACCCTACATGTGACACTAAATATATCTCAATGTACGTTTTCCTTTGACTTCGTTCTATTTTATACCAAGTACTGTTACAAGCAAAAAAACATGTGCTCTTACCAATCAAAGGAAGCCCGGTGGCTTTTACAAAAACACAGGAACCCTGGTGGATCAAATAACAATTTCAACTTCATAGTAGGGTCTAAGTACTTGAAATGTATAGACGTTTGACAAAAGGTGGGGGCCTACCCCCGCAGCCCCCTCTAATGGTGCCTGACTTACTCAATTCATAAAAGTTCGCAAGCTTTTCTTTGAACTAAAATAACATTTTTGTCTTGTGCAAAAGGTTCTTCCAGAAATTAAAAGGACTCCAGGTGGATCACATGGAGCTACAGTTCTTGGTAGGTAAACATTTTCTGAGAAATAGGTTTTTCCTTCAGATTTTACCTCCACAAATTTTTCACACATTTTTCTAATGAAACTTGACCAATTAGTATTACATGAAAATGGGGCAATCTGCTCAGTTTCATATATTCAACATTTATTTTAAACTGTTTGTTGAAAATTCACATTTCTCTGAATCTCGCATTGTTTCCCCACCTTGACCAATCAAAATATTCTTATACAGCCGGGAACTGCGGAGCGAATTTTGGAATTAGGGGGGAGGGGGGTAGGGCTAATCACTAATAAGATATTCAAAATGGCAGAAATTGTTTGGGGTCTAACGCTTTCCTCGGTCCCTGGTAGCTGCAAAATTTGAAATTAGCCCGCAAGCAGATGGGTTCTTTTTACTTCACGTGTGCTTCCTGGCAAGGTAGATACGTGATACTGTAAGACCCAATTCAAAATAGAGACGGCAAATGTTTCACCAATACAAAGCTGATCTTTCCTTTCAATCCTTTACTTTAGGGCTTCATATAGAGGGGCCGTTCATCAATCCACTCAAACGTGGCGCACACAAAGAACACTTAATAAAAAGCTTAGAAAATACAAGTATTGAAGAACTGGTGAATTTCTATGGTTGTTTGGATGATGTGAGCATCATGACTATCGCACCAGAAGTGACTGGAGATATGAATATTATCAAGAATTTAGTGGAAAAGAACATTGTTGTCTCTGTAGGTAAGAAATGCATAGCATTCTTGGGACGGCGGGTTTTTTTTTTTTTTTTTTACAAATCGCAAAGTACGCCACCAATGCTCATCCACTCAGAATGATGGGTACGGGATCGGAACGGGTACGGGATTGGAACGGGTACGAAATCGGAATGGGTACGGGATCGGAACGGGCACGAGCAACGACGGTGCGTTGGCCAGTTTTCATGGTCATACGAAATCTAGTCTTTCCTAAAGGTGGATGAATACTACACGTCTCCTACTACTGAACCTATTCCACTTCATTTGGTAGGGAGAAACAGCCAATCAACATTTGGTTTCATTCCTTCGACCAAAACAGAAAACATTTCTTGCATGGAATAAAATATAACACCTCAAACCTAAGAAAAACGTATTACTATTTCATACTTTATTTACAACTGGATAGATTAAATTCAGCTTGTCATCAATCAGTTTTTTTAGTGTCTGAAAACTGATTGGATTTTTTCTTTGAATAGCATTGTTGAAATTGGCTTAAACTATCACATCACACAGTACAAAATAACTGTCCTGCCAAGACAAACAGAACCAGATGCGGCAGGACCCGGGCCCGGGTTTCAATATTGGTGCCATAAACAACCATCCACACTTACTTCTTTCTCTTATAATAACCTGTTATTTATCTGATGCTATACAGCCACAGTAAAAATATTTATAAATATTAGCTTCTTTTTAATTAACAGGACACTCAACAGCAGACTTCAGCACAGCCGAAAAGGCCGCAAAGAAAGGAGCGACGTTTATTACGCATTTATTTAACGCCATGTTAGCGGTAAATGATTATCAGTCATTATCATCCCAAAAATCGCCATTAACCAATCACAAACCAGATCTACTGCCCCGATATCCAACGGTATTGGGACACTGTCTTGATATTCTACGGTATCACTGATGGACATTTTGAAATACAAAAGCTAACGTTGAACGGAAAGAAAACAGTGTTGATAATTTTTCCAGCCAAAACCGCTTTTCTTGTAGCAGACGCGTCTACATACTGCAGTAAATCAGATATTAGAATTTAAAATGTCAACAATTTATGAAAATGAAGGAAGAATTATATTGTCATATTTGGTGGATAATAGTGTCACACTTGAGTCAAGAATAATTCCTGACTTATGAAGAGCTGTTAAAGTGTATTGAAGACTGATCCAAAATTCGAAAACTACCGCAAAAGAACTACAAACTTTTCCGTACGAACTTTGAACAATTCATGAGATTCAACCGATGACCACGGAGCTGACATTGAAAAGTAACTGATGTTGTTTATTAGCTTATAATGACGAATTTTTGAGATGATAAAAATGTCTGAATCGTGCAATTTTGGTTCGATTCTGTGTGTCGCCAAAATACGAACCATGGCTCGACCAAACTCGCCCTGATACTTCGCCGATTCAAGCCAACACATCCCAAATATATATGAATCTCGTGCCCAGAGCCTGTCCGGTTTTTTGTCAGCGGGATTACGCAGACTTTTTTCCCGGCGTCAACCCGCTGACAAAAAAACCGGACAGGCTCAGGGAACGAGATTGATTATAAGGCTTGACTAGACTAGTCCCAACCTCCCTTTATTTTCTCAATAACCTGGCCATGGCGTGTGGGCCTGGACTTGGAAGAAATATTCCATTTTAGCTACTGACTTCAATTGTACGTAAAATATTCAGAAATATGAGCAAATCCTGAAAACTTAGAGTATTTTTACTTGTTCATTAATCTTTACATTCCATACCTTACCACGGACTTTCACTGAAATATAAAAAGATATTACATGCTATTGAGGCTAAAAACAGCATAGAACTCTAAACTTGAGGATTATGTTCAAAATGTGCATATACTTGATGTATGACTGACAAGGCCGAATAACAAATGCGAATACGACATCACGTTCATGGCGGCGGGAAGACATATACGATGTAACACACACATCGGTTGATTTCTTCTTACCGATGATAAAAGCATACGGATATAAAATGTCCATATCTTTCGATATATTGACTTGTAAACTTGTATCCAGCTGTGTTTCGTATTGACTTAAACAGACCGCCATCGGGTCAGCTTGCGATTCATCATCGCGTTATTAATCCTTGACTGACTGGCCTGCTTGCAGACATTTCCCTCCCTCCCCTTCCCTCTTCACTGGAGAGAATTTCCCTGATTTTCTTCAGGGATTGAGGAGGATAGAAAATGTTCGCACGCGCAGAAACTCACATGATATTTCTTAGGTTTTTCTCTTGATTTTCCTTTCCTTTTTCTCTCTCATATAAATCCGAAGTTTTTTCGTTATAAATCCTTTTTTTTTTTTAGTTCCATCATCGTGATCCTGGTATTGTTGGGCTGCTTACAAGTAATGCGATTCCTGTACCTATATTTTATGGATTGATAGCTGATGGTATTCACACTCACCCTACAGCTACCAAGATAGCACACAGATCACACCCTAAAGGTAAAGATTAATGAATGTAGCTAACTGAACGAGCCGCCGACTATGGGCCTCGTTACACTAGTGCGGCATCACGTGACAGCTTTTCTATTCTTTGGGGTCGCCCACCACCGTCTGAACAAGAACTGTGATTGGATGAAGAAACAGAATAATACAGCAAGACAAAACGAGCCATGCAAAGCAAAGACATGATAAAACATTGTCCTTGTTATACATGGCTGATTCTATTTTCTTGCTCCATTATTCTTTTGTCTCTTCATCCAATCACAATGTTTGTTCAGACGGTTGTGGCTTACCCATTCTTTGCGTTTACCGCCGATCCACTGAGTATAAAGTACAGTGAAAAACAGCTGGGCTATCACATTTTATCGTACAAATTTAATCGTACCAATTATATTTAAACACAACAAACAAAGGTTTTTTTTTTTTAATTTCCACTACTTTTACTGTTTAGGTCTCGTGCTTATTACAGATGCTATCGTATCTCTTGGTTTACCTCCCGGTGTACATCAGTTTGGTCCACAAACCATTGAAATAAATGAAGAGAAAGCTACGATAGCTGGAACTGACATTCTTGCGGGAAGGTAACATAATCTTAGGTCTTCGCTTCCTTAATATCTCTTGTAGTAGCTACACACAACCTGCTACTCAGCCCCCACTTGAAAATTCGCTCTGAGGTTTACTAATACCGTCATAAACGTAGACAAAAATTCAAGTAATGTCTAGTTGTACAATTATGAATGTTTCTTGCGCTTTGGATAAAACTCTTTACTGTATCTATTATTCGATTGGATATCTCTTCCGTGATGCATCCGGATTGATGTTATCATCGTCTTAACTCACGATAGCATTTTTCTAAAATTTATTTAAAGTGTCAATTGTGTTTTATTTACTGCATATGTATGTGCAACTTTGTTATTTTACACAGCGTCGCCTCAATCGATGAATGCGTCAGAAGGTTTCTAAGGATGTCAGGTAAGAGAGATTAAGCTTCGCATTCTTCTTCCCGTAAGCAGCAAATTCAATCACCTTTAATACCAACATTTTCTTCTATTTCTAATTTTTCTTTTTAAAGTTATCTTCTCGAGGATGAATTTTCTCGCTTTTATCTACAGCTTGAAAGTTTCTTTAAAAAAATTCAAAGAACTTTGCCTGTCATCTGGCCTTTCACGTTTGTAACGCAACTCTCCAATACACTGAGTTTAATACACTTTCTTCCCAACCTCCCTCCGTGTTTTACATTTTAAGTAACTGTGAAGGGTACTGGATTGTTAGATTCAGCATATAGTAATGTCTTGACAATTTGAATTACCTTCTATCATCTTTTCTTTTTTTAACCAAAGGAAAGTATCGTTACATTCATTAACTTTCACACCATTAGATTGCGCATTACATGATATTAGTTGCACTATCACGTGACACTAGGTCCTACCCCATAGCTGTCCATCACGTTAGCCAAGGTTTTACCTCATAGCTGTCCACGTGACACTAGGTCCTACCCCATAGCTGTCCATCACGTGAAATTAGGTTTTACCCCATAGCTGTCCATCAGGTGACACTAGGTTTTACCCCATAGCTGTCCATCAGGTGACACTAGGTCCTACCCCATAGCTGTCCATCACGTGAAATTAGGTTTTACCCCATAGCTGTCCATCAGGTGACACTAGGTTTTACCCCATAGCTGTCCATCAGGTGACACTAGGTTTTACCCCATAGCTGTCCATCAGGTGTCACTAGGTTTTACCCCCTAGCTGTCCATCAGGTGACACTAGGTTTTACCCCATAGCTGTCAATTATGTGACACTAGGTTTTACCCCCTAGCTGTCCATCCCGTGACACTAGGTTCAACCCATAGCTGTCCATCAGGTGACACTAGGTTTTACCCCATGATTGTCCATCAAGTGACACTAGGTTTTATCCCATGTTTATCATGTGACACTAGGTTCAACCCCATAGCTGGCCATCACGTGACACTAGGTTCAACCCATAGCTGGCCATCATGTGACACTAGGTTCAACCCCATAGCTCCCTATTACGCAACAGTAGGATTTATGCCATGCTTGTTTGACAGGTTGTACAGTTGTAGAAGCACTCGAAGCTGCAACTCTCCACCCAGCTCAAGTCCTTGGGATGCAGGACCAAAAAGGCACAACAAATTACGGATCTGATGCAGACCTGCTACTGCTAGATGACGAGCTTAATGTCCATGCTACTATCATAGCTGGGATACCTGTGTGGATCAAAAAGGGAAGTTTTGTTTCTCGTATATTACAATCAAAGTTTAATCTTTCAAATAGTATATTTCATTAATTATTCTACTCCACTGGTATTATTTCCCTTTTAGCTGTCTTTTATTTTAAAATCTTGACATCTTTTAGTTCTTTCTTTTTTAGACCAGTATAGGGTACCGTCACGAAATTTCAAATTTTGCATTTGAGTTTTGAAACCTGAATATTTGAAGAGAAGACAGCATTGTGGTCAACATATTTGTAAAATTTCAGGTCACTCCACTTTAGATGTGGAGATATCGGACGCTTAAGTTCAAAATACCGCCATACATTTCTCTTATTTTGGACTGGTTCCAATTGGATAAGATCCAGCGATAAATAAGAGAAAATGTATGGCGACATTTTCACATTCAACTGCTAATATCTCAGCCGTTTTTTGATTGATCGTTGTAAAATTATCACCTTATCTCCTATTCTGACTAGCACTTTCTGAAAATATCATCAAAATCCAAAAACTCAAAAAATTTCTGTATTATGGCGTCATCACTTCGATACTCTATTTCAAGTTGCCAGATATTATTGTTATGTTGGAAAACGAAAAAAGGTCATGCAGTGTCATATCTACTCCTGCTATTCCTCACCCAATATGGCATGTTGTTTCTTCTTTTGTTTCCTGGTTGGAAGCAAATATAATAAGTTACCCGCCTGAGATTCAGTCGGTCTACCAACTAATAGAATACCAACAAATTGATGAGATAAAGTAATATTTTGTAATTATTTCTCGAACGTATGGGTTTGTTTTCGATTGAATATCTACAACACAATTTCATACGATCGATTTTTCAGAATTTTCTCTTTTTTTTTTTTTTTTTTCCTTTCACCTATCATTTATATCTTGAATTAGAAATTCTAAAGCAGTAACAATTATAAAAATAGTAGCAGTACTTGGTTGCTGTTTTTTGTAGTTGAGATATCGTTCAGTGGTTTTAGGATTGGGAGTGAGGCTTTCAATCGATTTGTATTTCTGATCCTTTTTTGTATCTATTGTGTTCGAAAATAAACATAATTTTCCATTTTGTTTCTTTTGCTACATCATCAAGCAGTGAATCTAATGTAATCCAATCTGAAAGTCTTACTCTCAAACGGAAACCGCTGAATATCATCGTAGGCTCAACTGTAATAGCGGCAATTAAAATCAAACTCAACTAAACTAAAAATGTAGCCAGTTTAAAGTCAAACCAGTAAAACTGGAATATATAAATATTTTAAATAATAATGAACTTATCTTTGTGAGGAAAAATAAAATCAAACAGGAATATGTAAAATATAAAAATGAAAACTTTATTTTCGTATGCGAAGTTGTTTTTTTTTTTTCATAAATATGAATATTATGTTAGACTTTTTTCCAATTCTATTATATTATATTCTAAAATCATATATATTAAATGTATAATCTTATAATTTTAGTTTATTCTTTTTCTTCCTTTTTTTTTATTTATTTATTTCTTTTTCTTTTCTTTTTTTTTTTTTTTTTTTTTTTTTTTTTTTTTTTTTTTTTTTTTTTTTTTTTTTTTTTTAAAAAACAAAAATTATAATTCATATTTTTTTTTTTTAAAATATAATTTTTTTTTTTTATT
>JANTNT010032226.1:0-12793 GCA_024752375.1 Entacmaea quadricolor | reverse complement strand
GATGGTTGATGTTATCGAATGCTTTGCTGAGATCTATCAACACAGCTGTGTTAATGTTACCTTTGTCCATGTTCTCTAGGAAACTGTCTGTAATTTTTATAAGTAGCGTCTCACACGAGTGTTTAGTTCTAAATCCTGATTGGTTGTCCTTTAAGAGGTTGTATGTCATCTTTCTTGTAGATGGAACATATTTAGCACGTTTTAATAGAGTTGGATATATTCCAGTTTTTATAGAGGTATTGATGATGTCTACTAATGGATCTGCAATGATTAAGCAATCTGATGCTGATTTCATCAATTCCAGTTCTTTTATTTTCGGGCATTTTCTTGATTTGTTAGATAACAAAATCGCTATCAAATGTAGAGAACTGCAGCGAGATCTTTTTTAACTCAGTGATAGTGTCATAGTTGGGCTGCAAACAACGGAAAAGGCAAGTATTTCGAGATATGCTTGCCTTTCCCGATGACATCTTCGCGCACTTAAAATCTATATTATAAAGCAAATAAAGAAGCCATGTTTTATTCTGTGAGAAAACACTTCGAACATCCAGAAAAATACTCGAGAAAAAATTAATGGCAATCGCTAACGGTTCGTGCTTTTAACTTTTTTCCTCGTTTTCAAATGTCCGTCGTGTTTTCTCACAGTATCAAACGTGACTCAGCCTTCTATATTAGTTAAATAATAGTAATTTTTGTACCAAACTTATATAAAACATCAAATCAACTTTCTTTACGATCCAACTTTTAACAATTTTAACTAAGAAGCGAAACGAACTGGAAGCGAAAATGTTTAGAAGCTAACGGACTGTAATTCCCTTGATGTTATCGTTTTGTTGTTTTGAGATGTAAAGTGATTATGGAAAATATCAGCTATCTCATTATCAGATGAATTATCCCTTGTTTAGATGGTCCAATGTTAGACAATTTAGTGTTATTTAAGCATTTGAGGTGTTTCCAAAGTTCTTTGGGATTTGCTTTGTTGTTGTTGATAGTGTCTTGAAAATATGTTCTTTTAGCTTTACGTATTTCGCTACGAACACCTCTTTACTTAATTCCGACCCTAGTTTTTAATTCCGGCCTGTCGTTATTTGACCTAAGGATTAGGCTTCTACTGCAGCCAATCTAAACATTTGGGATGCTATTCAAATGACCAAATCATTAGGGCAGTTACACTTTGGATTAGCCTAAAAAGCCTAATGACAAGGGCAGGCCATTATGAACCCCTTACAATTCAAGTAGGTGTCCTGGCTCAAAAAGCCTAAAGATTAGGGCAAATAAATCAGTAAACGATACGTGACAAAGGCATCAATTAGGAAGCTCGTAAGTCTTATCACAGTTTACAGACCACGGTATCTGTCTAAATTCTCAAGCCTAGAAAAGTCGCTTGTGGAGGTTTTTTTTTCGTTTACTGGAAATTGAAAAAATGTAATCAACTTCACCTATGTTATTTTCTTACCTTGTATATACTTTCATACTCTTCATGAATAAGGTTGCTTACTTGGTGCCAAAGTCGTTATTAATGAAGCTTACACAAAATATAGATCCATAACTTCAAATAGAACTAAAAATATTGTGGGTAATTTTCTTTATAAAATCATTGTTATGAAATTAACTTAATGTGGTAGTTACGAATTTTATTTATCTATTTATCTATTTATCTATTTATCTATTTATCTATTTATCTATTTATCTATTTATTCATTTATCTATTTATTCATTTATCTATTTATTCATTTATCTATTTATTCATTTATCTATTTATTCATTTATTCATTTATCTATTTATTTATTTATTTATTTATTTATTTATCTATTTATTTATTTATCTATTTATTTATTTATTTATTTTATTTTATTTTATTTTTTATTTTTTTATTTTTTTATTTTTTAATAAAATAAGTGCTCCGTTTTCACTTAAAATCGGACTTACAGAATTTCTTTAAACTTTCTAATATTATAAGCAAACACCTGGTCTCTAAAGTCTTGTACATCATTTTCAAGGTTGAGGTCGAAATTTCGAGATAATTGGCGAAATGTAAAATCAAGGCCATCACAGTTTCGATACTTACGAACGTCTGATTTCAACTAAATTTGCATACTTAAAAAAAATTGATTCATATATAGTAAGTGTGCAAAAAATGCTTAATTGACTGAAGTCTCTAACGCGAGTTATGGCCGTTTTAATTTGAGTACTCCCGCGCTCTTGAAACAGGGGTAAGCCTCTTTAAAACAACAAATTTTCTTGGTCCAGTTCAGAAGAGTAGTTAAAACAGATTGAGTCCCGGTTTGAGAGTGTAAAATTGCAAAATAAAGATGAAATATGTATAATAATTGAAGAGCATAAAGGATCCCTCTTAACGTCATCATATGACTATATAATACTACCATACACTATATGATATTGCTGTGTACTTTAATGGCACGCAGCACTTCATTTATTTGACGGTTGGTGGTTTAATTTTTAAAGCGTTTGGCGGTTGACGGTTGACGCTTCATTCTATTGACACCCTCTTAGTTTTATTATAGTGTTACATATTTAGGAGGGTTATTGACCAATCTTGTTCGTTACGGATAAATGATATTGCGGGGAGGTCCGGGCCTGGCATAAACCGTTCAAAACGCTCCATTTTGCAGACGGCCCACTTGCCATATTATAAAGAGATTTAGTTCCCGGCAAGGGTATGGCAAGAGCCCAGGATCAAGGGTCACACATAGTAAAAAGCTTGAAAAATCTTATACTTTTTTTTTCCTATGCATTCATTAAAATTGCCCCTCTTGCCCCTCTTGCCCCTCTTGCCCCTCGCTACGCCACTGCTTCCCGGTCACAAATTATGAAATTATGGCAAAATATACGTTAAGAAATACTCTATATTACATTACTGGCCTTGACTATTAGACGTCACTTACGATATCGACTAGTTACAAAATAATGTATGCACAGTTGTTTTTAATCGTCCATTTCCCAAATATAAAATTGATGATGGTGAAATGCCCGCAACTTTATGAATCTTTAAGGTACTTTTACGTTAGGCAACGTTTCCTGCAACTTGACTTGCAATTTTGCTGCAAGATAATAGTGCATAGTAAATAGCAATTTTTGATAAATCGTTTTTAACATGATCGTGTTTTGCAGAATGGCAAGGATGCAAGACAACAAGAACTTTGTAAGTATCACTTAACGATTTCTCATTAGAAAAAAATGAAATATCTGGCATGATTGTAGGCGTATTATTTACTCAGATTATGTTAAGACAACATGAAGACACAATATTAATTTGATAATGAGGTAAATTGGTATCATTTGATAAAAAGTTCTAATTAGTCACGCGACCCTACTCCAACCCAAGTAGCTGAGTGCAAAAATAAGCTAACATGTTCAGTACTACGACAAATGTAAGCAGAGCATTGTTGAGCTAAACCTTTTGACTAAAGACGGGCACGGGCATCGAAATGGTTGTGGGTGTGGGTGTGGTGCGGGTTAGGGTTGTATTGGTATAGGTACTTTCCTTTAACGAATGAAAAAACATATAATAGAGTGAAAACGCTAATAACCTTGTAGCTCTCAAATATTCTGACAGTTTTCAAAATAAAGGTAATGACGACAAGAGTCTTGAATTTATTCTCAACGTTTCGACGTTGTGAGGCGTCATTTAGTGAATTTAATCTCAAATCAGAGTAGTTTATAAACAAATTTGAATAATCTATGTACAATCTCACGAGATTCGACATAAATAGTCAATTGAATAATTTTGATCGTAATGAGTCCGATTGAATTTTAATGGGTGGCTCAAAGTCTTTATTGTAAAATGTCTCGTGCAAAAGACAATTAAACTTGCTCTTGCACCGCTTCAAGGCTTTGAAGTTCTTTTCAAGGTCCATGATGTCATGGTGGCAACTTTTGTAGTGCGTGCCCACTGCGCTTAATTTGTGTTTCTCAATTCTTTGGTGCATGCGCAGTGCCGGCATGTATACCCAACATAACCTGTCTCGCACAGGTCACACTTAAAATGATATACTACGTTCTGTTGGTTTACCATGGGCTATTTCTTCTCTTTAATTCCAAAATTGTCACCAAGTTTTTGGCTGGTGAAGACAGGCTCAATTTGTAAGTTGATTTTCTTGCTGAGGTCGCGTAGTTGTTTCTTTATGACATCGGAGGACTTTTGATCCTTGAAAGGGACAGAGAATCTTATCACGTTTGTATCATCGATTGAGACAGAGTTGTTATTCATTTGTTGTTGATGTTGTTCTTTCTGCTGCTGTTGTTGTTGTATAACGCTATGTACAGTTGAGTTGAATAGCGTCATAGGAGACTGAAGTTTGTTGAAGACTTCTTTCAGTCGATTGATTTCCTTTATAAAGCACTGTCACGATGACGGGGGTTTAAAACCTCTATATAGCATGGTGTTTAGTAGAGCTTTCTTGTATCTGGAGTCTACATGACTTTGAAAGTACAGTAAGAGGCCTTTGCCTGTTGGTTTTCTGTAAACTTCATTTTGTAGATTGCAACCTCTTTTAGTGATCAGCATACCTAGAAATGGAAGGCTATTATTCACAGCTGTTTCCAAGGTGAATTGCAAGGACGGGTGGGCTTCATTTAGAACGTGAAGTGAAAGACTCAGCGATCGATGTTTTCTACAAAGGCGAGAGTGTCACCGACGTATCTCCTGTAGTAGGATGGTGGATTGTTTACAGACATGAGACTTTTTTCGATGCTTCATAGAAAGCTGTCAGCTATTAAGAGGCTGTGTCTGTAGAACTGGACCAGTGGTCTTCGGGTCAGTTAATCGATTTCCTTTATTTTTTGCCTCGGTAAAGTACTTTGTAATTAATTCCCAAAATGTGCATTCTTTTAATGTTAAAATTAGTTAAAAAGCAATTTAAAATAAGAAATAAGATAAAATTGTCTTTTTTGAGACCCGATTGAAATTTTGACCAGACAGCTCTGTTTCTTGAACCCAATTTGACGCGTTTTTAATTCCACTTCGAAGACTCGCCAAAAAACACTCGATCGATAATTAGCTCATATTTTAGAACAGCCTTAAAGACTGTCATTAGAGTCTTGTTTTCATGCATTATGATACACTTTTCTTTTTTCTTTGAAAAGTTACGATATTTTTAAAAAAAACACGGTTTTGCTCTCCCTACAAATGGTCAAAGGTAGTGATCAATCAAAAATCGAACTTTCGAATTCCGGAAGACCATCACTGAAAAAAGTCAAATATTTGTAAATTATATAACTTGGAGTAAAATAATATCAAAATAATATCGTGTGGTTGCGAGTCTGGCGAAAGCAGTGAGCGATGAAAGTTTGTCAATTTTATAAATGAAAGCTAAAATTGTCAATTTCAAAGGCGCCATTTAGGAATTAAAAGGAAAACCAAGTCTACATAAAATATGATTAAAATATTTTCCAAACTACTTCAAAAATAGTATGGATTATCGATCTGAATGTAGGAGGGTCGACATTAAATATTTGATGTGAATTTTCTACGTAAGGTGAGTGAATGATTAAACGAACGACCGTACGAACGAACGAACAAACTAACTTTATTTATAGAAGGTAAAAAAAAAGACACTTACAAAGCGCACCAGTTTAGCGCGGCTAATCTTCCACTGGTTCTTCTGATATAATTATATAAAAACAGGGTATGATTAAGCTGCAAGTATATGATGTGTTACTTGTTTACTCACTCCTTAATTTTTGCCGGTCTACATTTAATATTTAGAACAAAAAAATAAACCTTCTTTCTATTTATGTGTTAACATTTATTTCTCAATGATTTGTAACTCTGCCAATCAATTCTTTTTAAATAATAATCTCTCGCATGTATCAGAGACAATATATAATTATACGGCCAATGAATTCTTTTGTTGCGAACTCTTTTTTTCTTGACAGCTAGAGCATGAGAAATCAAGATTTCAGAAAAGATATGATACCATTTTGTCCAAGCTACGTTGGGATCGCGACAGCTATAGACCTTATCCTGTGTGCCGTGCTTAAGACATTCTTGAAATTCATTTAAATCAAATGTCTGAAAATCTCTATATAATATATCTTTATGACCAGATTTAGGCATGTGATTTATTTTCCGAATACAATAAATCAAATTATGATCGCTAAGCTCACAGTGAATCACTCCAGCGTAGTTCGTGAGCACGAGATCGATGATTGAACTGCTCTTATAAGGGAGCGGTCATTAAATACTGGGGGGTAAGAAACGGTAAAATTTCTCAAACATCAGCCCAAAAAATCTTGGCCCTCCCCAACTCCAAGTTCAAAAATTGTGGCCCTCCCCAAATCCAGGCCCAAAAATTATGACCAATCCCCAAATGTGGGCCCAAAAAATTGTGGCTCCCCAAAAACCGAGCCCATAAAACGTAGCCCTCCCCCTAAATTTACCGGCCCTCCCCCAAGTAATTAATGACCGCTCCCTAAGTGACTCTTGTTGGCTAAGTGATTAATTGTTCAAAATCATAAAGAGAATTGAGAAATTTTAATGAAGCAACATTATTATCAATAACATTACTTGAGAAGTCACAATTAAAATCACCTAAGATTATGATTTCTTTTCCTTCATCATCAGATCTAGATAAAAAATCTTCAAATTTGTTCATGATACTGATATCCGACTGTGGGGGCCTATACCATGTACATATTAAGAAAGGCTTAAATGATGTGAATTTATTTTGGGCACATAACATTTCAAGTTAAAGGGACATAAGCCTTACCTACTAATATGATACAATGCGTACTATTAAAATTTGTAAAATTATTGAATAACTTCTTCGTTCCCGTTTCGGTAAGATGGAGTCCATCCTTATTCAGATCTTCATTCGAGACGTTGTTGTTAATTAACTGCCACTCATTTTGGCCAGCAATTCTCAATGTTTGTTTACCTCCTTCGCCTTTTCACTGAGATCTCTACGAGTGATAAGTTGAGAAATAGAAACTTAAGTATCCGACGTAGATTCGATACTTCTTGCTAATTTAACTATATTCTCTGCAACTTTCAGCGCATCAGTTGTTTTAAGATCGTTGGTACCAACATGAAATATGATGTGGTCAGGATTCTTTTCAAGGGTAGGCTGTAAACAGTGCTTCATGTCCATCGTTGTAGCACCAGTAAAGGACTTGACAATTACCCGGGACTTGGTTTTCCAGCCAATTTTGTGCCCTTGAATGTTCTTTATGGTGGAGTCACCAAGTACGCATGCTCAAGAAACAAATAACATTAAACACTAAAAGAGTGCAACGGTTTTTACAAATCACCAATTTACAGTACTATCGAGTAAATACTGTATATAGAAACTACAATCTTTTCATGGAAAGCAAGTTGAACCGTGATTATATTTGATAAAGTGGTTTTCATAAACCCGTGAAATACCCTTTAGCGTATTACGCATTATTACACTCAGATTCTTTAAAGAAGATAAAATTTAAAATTCAAATAAAATTCAATTGCTATTTAATTTAATTTTTTTCTACGCCACAAACTAAAATAAAGAAAGACGCAAGAAACAAATACATTGGGACCACACAGCTCTACTGAACTAAAAAGACACAAGACGAAAATATAATTCAAGCGCTACGCCATGAACTAAAATAAAGGCACAAGATGCAAACAAATTAAAACCAGATAATTTTACTGAACTGAAATGAAGACAGTGGATTAGTTGTAGGTAATTTGGAACACCATGAATTAAAAACAACAGCAGCAACAACAACAACAACAACAACAATAACAAGTATACTTACCTGACGTTTCGAACATTAGTCCTTCGTCTTCGTTAGTCCTCGCTCTTTTACTTCGACGACTATTTACAGCTATTTATCAGTGTTGGCACAAAAGTGTTAAGGGGACATATACCTACACCAAAAAGTCGATTTAATAGCAATGGCTAAGTCCTGCATTAACCCAACAGGTCACGCACTTGAACTTGACATTAATCGTTTAACATTATTCTTTCTTTAATTTATTCAATAACTATTTACATAATTTATTTCAATAGCTATATATGTAAATAGTAGATTTGTTACCACAGCTATATCACACTGACGATAAGGGTTGAACCCTCGAAACACGTTTGTCAAAAATGAACAGAAAGTTCAGAATTAAAATTATCGTGAAAACTTTGAAAAGGACATAGCTATATTCTCACTAATTACATTTCTTATTCAGAAAAACTCCCCGGTGCCAAAATAAGCCAGTTGTTGGCCTTAGCTCGTGGTTATATGACGTCGTATTCACCTGAAGCTGCGCCCTCCGTGAATATATCACATAACCCCTATAGATAGAAAAATCAAATCGTCTCTCTATTGTATGTAATATTGGTTTATGTGTAAGTAATGATCAAACGTCCAACACTGCTTGTTTGTACATTTTAAATTACAGACTTTTAACGGTCGCATTCAAATTGACAAAGAGGGGACTGGACTCTATTCTAAGGTCAATTTCACACATCACGCGGCCAGTCAAGCAGTCATGCCATTGGTTCTAAAAGCATTACAATCCACTGTAATCAAGAGTGGATCTGTGTTCACCATAGTGGATTATGGGACAGCTGATGGTGGAGTATCGATGCCCCTTATCTACTCATGTGTGAAAGCTATACGAGAGAAGTATGGGGAAGAGCTGCCAATCAATGTGATCTACGAGGACCAGCCAGTCAATGATTTTAAGTCTGTCTTTATGAGAATACATGGTATGGATTGTAACTCTTACTATACATAGCCGAATTTAAATGCGCGCAATAAGTTTTCGATAATACTGCGAAGTTGAAAATTAACATTTTCTATCAATTCCAATAAGGTCTTATTCCTGGTCCAAGTAATTTTTTCCTGGATTTTCCTAACGTGTTTGTCATGGCCAGTGGGACTAGTTTCTATCGTCAGTGTTTTGCAAGAGAAAGCGTGACTTTTGGTATTTCCACCATCGCAATGCATTGGTTGCGTGACAAGCCATGTGACATAACTGGTGCATTGCATCAACGTTGGATAACTGATCCAGAAGAAAAGGAGAAGTTTCGCAAACAAGCCGAGAAAGACTGGGAACTAATCCTGTTGAACCGAGCTGAAGAATTAATGCCAGGTATTTTAAAGTTGGCATTTTATTTTATATAACGATTTGTTGTTGTTGTTGTTGTTGTTGTTGTTTTGTTTTGTTTTATTGGTCGTTTCCATATTTTGTCATTTTTCTACCTATTTCGCAGGAGGGAGATTGGTTGTTGTTATACCCAGCGTAGAGAAAGAAAATGAATGTGATATAACGTGGATGTTGAACATCTTTTGGAATATTTTCAAAAGTCTTTCAGAAGAAGGCATCCTAACAAAAGTATGTTATTATAGTCTTTAGTATAGTTTGTTACCGTATAGACTAGGAGGAACTATTAAGATGCCTATTAAAAATCGTTTATTTGCTCAAAGACACTCGGTGGAAAAAAATCTGAATCTTCTTATAACTTCCAATATGTTAATGACTCTGACGTCAAAGAAGGATTTTGAATGTATAAGTTGTAATTAGAAATACTATAATGTTGGCTATTGTAAGGGGAATAAATTAAAATTAAAATTACCTTTCAGCAAACCATAAGCAAAATGGTAATACGTTTTTTTTAAATGCCTTTTGAGTAAATCTGTTCAATTTTGTATGTATAATGAAGCCTTCTTTGACGTCATAGTCATTAACATATTGGAAGTTTAAACCGTCACAACATAAAAACGCATCACTCAGATCAAGAAATATTTTACAAGGCCTACAGCATTTCCGGTGTTTTTTGCCAGTAATTAGGAGGGTTTTTCGTCGGGGTAAAAGTTCTCTTGTTACAAACCCTTTCCACTACGAATGCCCAGTGCTCTTTTTAGCTTACCAAGCGATTTCAACAAAGTCCAGGTCCATGGATTAAACAGGTTGGGGTCGCGTTTGTTGAAAACAGGAACAAAATAAGTACTTTGAAGACTTAGGCGCTGGCGAAACGAGGACACATTGTGGCGTTAAAAATATTTGTTTCGAAGTTCCTCGTATTACATTGTTTCGCTCTGTGCGGACACAACAAATGTTTCTGACATTTCTCAGAAACGTTATTTGTGTCCTCCACAATGTTTCTCGCGTGGCAAATCAGGGCAACAAGTGATGTTGCCGCCATAATGTGTCCTCGTTTTGCCAGGGCCTAGAACGGGATTTCCACCAAAACTGTAGCGATAACAGGATCCCTTCCGTAATATAAAACAAGGTGCAAGCAGGAAAATGCCAAAACGGTATAAATGGTTTAAAATGTAGAAAATTGGAGCTTAAAAAATAAGAAGCCTAAGTACGGTTTTGTAAATTTGAAAGATTTGCTTTCATGTTTTTATTCATTTAAAATGCTTTTAACTCCGCAATAATTTCAGTTAATGCTTTGAAAGCTTTCACAAAAGCTACTTTACTTATGAGGTTTTGATAAGTGATACCATCTTTTATTATATGACTTGGACTTTTCCTGGATTCTGATTGGTCGACGTGCAGGCTATATTTCGCATATCACGGACCACGGGCTGTATTTTCCGAATTCAATGAAATTTTGGATCAGGAAACAACTTTTCAAGTCAAAAAATCATGTTTAAAAAAGAAAGTTGAGCGTAAAACATTTTCCAAACTACTCCTGTCTATTCAGCAAAGACCACAGAAATTTTAAAATTTTGGATAGCAGTGAAAGAGATTTAAAAAGGTTATTTTATGCAAGAATTCTGACTGTTTTACAGAATACTGCTAAAAACAGCAAGAGTGTTACGATGAAAATTTGATTTTTTTGGCAAATGTGTTCGCTAATTAAGATTTTATTTACTATGTTAAAAAGGCCAGGGCTTTGATAAGTATTTATTATTTGATTTTGTGCCCATGAGATGATAATTGTTTTAGTAATCTTTAAAACTAGCGAATAAATGCAAGTTCAATTCTAGGAATGTAACAACATTCTTTATTAAAAAAGCGAAAGACTCATAATGGAAAAACCAACTTTTTACCTTCATTTCTTGCATACATGTTATCCAAAACAAACTAAACAGAACCAGAGTTGACTTCAATAAAGATATTCTTTCAGTTTTTATTTGTTGAAGAAAGCTAAAATGGCAAAATTCCATAGAATAAACAAGTGCCTTTTTCCAACCAAAACTCTTGTAACTCTTGTAGAGTTCGCTTGTTTTTTTCACACAACAGGCGTTGCTCGTACACCTCAGGTAACCTAAATAGGCGTTTAGGCGATGTATGAAAAAAAGTTTAGTCATATAATAAACGAATTATTAACCTCGATTGCTCGGTCTGATATTTTCCCGTACAGACCTCGCGCTCGGTTAATAATCCCTTAGTATTATGTAAAAATTATTTTTGGTAAACCCAATAATTAGTGCAAATTTGGCATTTTTTACTTTGACTAGGGTCTATTATCCCTCGATTTCCAAGACAACAGATAAACTTTAACTTGCCAGGGTGATAATAATGTCGTACATTGTCCGACAGGAGGAAATAAAGAATATCAACTTTGAGAGTTACTTCAGATCCCTTGAAGAGATTAAGAAGCCATTTGAGTGCAAAGATTCACCTGTCATTCAAGCTGGTCTTGAGCTTGTCTACATAGAACGCCAAGTAATTCATTGCCGTTATCATCAGAAATGGATGAAAGAAAAAGGTGACGCTAAGGAGCATGCAAAGCAATTCGTGACTTCAGTACGGACATGGAGTAGCAGTACATTTATGTCTGGTGAGTGATTTAAGAAATATATATTTTTGGTTAAAACGTTAGGGTATGATAAAGTCATGAGTGACTTGAAAAAGAAAATAGGTCAAAAATTAAGGAAGTCCTGTATACAACAAATACAACAAATGTTATAATAAATGCGGTACAATACGCAATGTGCGCGAGACAAATTCAAAACTGCAACAAAGGATTTCTAGCTAAATTTTATCCTAATTTAGTTTAAATATTATATATACTGCTAATAGGGGATCACAAACCACAAAGTTTTTTAATGTTTCCTTTGATTCTCAAAAGTCATTGTCCTCCCTCTCAACCATGATTTATTTAATAAAAAAATTAAACTTGTTTAATTAGGAGATATTGAATTAGTAAAAGCTTATCTTGTAAGATATTCCTGAATACCTAAGTACCTAAAGTAGTGTCTAGTGACAGGGCCAGTTACAATGAGGCGCTTATTTAAATCATGTATGATTTTATTGTCTCTCAGGTTTATCTGATTCTCGTTCAGCTGAAGAAAAAACTAAAATACTCAACGAGTTTTATCGTCGTTACGAGGCTGAGGTTGCTAAGCACCCAGAGGATCATGGGTTAGGCCACGTTAATGCCCATTTGGTCATACAGAAGCGACTGTGAATAACTTTCCTACGTCTAAAACTATGATTTCGTGCTTTTGAAATTCTCCAATTACATTTGTGTTTAGTTCCTTAGACATCGGCCCCAAAAACAACTTAAACGACTTACAGATGTAACTAGGCCACCTGTGGTATGGTGGCCCAGCGTTATCATCCAACTTTTCATTGAAAAATAGTAATTTCAAAACATTTGTTATTTTCATTTAAAAAATAAAATAAATGTGAAAAGAAAATTTGTTTTAAAATTGATTTTAAAACTTATTTTAATTTAATTTTTTTTTTTTTTTTTTTTTGCAAAATTTTAGTTAAGTGTTTAATTGTTAAAATTTTAATTAAATGTTTAATTAATACGTGTTTAAGCTGTAAAATTTTAATTAAGTGTTATTAAGTGTTATTTGAATACCAATACGAAATAACAATAAAAGCAT
>JANTNT010032225.1:11878-23778 GCA_024752375.1 Entacmaea quadricolor | reverse complement strand
AACAGCCTATTCCAATTGGAGGCATAACATACTAACTACTAATTATCTTCTCATGATTGTAAGCTGCGCGGCTGTCATTGGCGCCTTGTAATGCATCCCGTAAAGTCCTCCACTGATAACACTGAACTGTGAAGCGCATTGAGACATTGTGAAATGCGCTATATAAGCACCCACTATTATTATTATTATCATCATTATTATTATTATTATTATTATTATCATTATTATTATTATTATTATACATTTGCACAAGCTTTAAAAGGAAAATTAGACATCGCCCCCTTCTTTCCATATTTAATTTATACATTGCCTTTCCTCTTTTGATGTTTTATTTTAACCTCTGATCCTCCTTCCGTTTAAGAACTCCCGCTCCTAATAATTATTATTGACGGCACAGTTCCTTTAAAAAAGAGAATGTAGGTAATCTTTTCTAGATTTAAACACACCCATTTGATCAAAAGATAAATTGACAGGCTACACTATTTTTGTTTTGTTTTGCTCATACTGCGAACAATAAAAGCTAATGATTTTGCGACACAAATAGTCTTTCTGACTAAAGACCCTCCCCTGTGGACCTAGCCCCTCCCAATAAAATACTTACCTTCCCTGAGAATAAAAGTTAACAACATGGAGATATCAAGATAAGTATGGTTAAAAGAAAATAAAGAATAGGAAAAATTAAGCCATCCACATCGGAATAAGTTTTAATATCAATCATAAGGTCATGCATTTTTGTCATTTTTAAAAAGCAAATGGAAGTGGTTACCATAGTGATCGAAGTGGTTACCATAGTGATCGAAGTGGTTACCATAGTGATCGAAGTGGTTACCATAGTGATCGAAGTGGTTTCCATAGTGATCGAAGTGGTTTCCATAGTGATCGAAGTGATTACCATAGTAATGGAAGTGGTTATATGATGGAGGTGATAAGGATTGTAGTGGTTACCATGGTAATGGTAGTGGTTACCATGGTATTAGTTACCCTAGTAATGGTAGTGGTTACTATAATAATAATAGTTGACTATATTTATTCAAAAATTCAAAAATAGGGCAAGAACATCTGTCATGACAAATTTTACTGACATGTATTTTCAAAATCTTTTAGATCAAAAGTCGTGAAGGTTATCAATCAAGAAAGTGGTGTAGACGGCGAGGTCTAGAGGAACAAAGATTCTACGAAATGACGAAGCTGAAGAACCAGTTTGAAGATCTCTTGCACGACCATGGCCTTGTAGAACGACAAGAAAAGGATGAGTCGGACGAGGACGAGATCGAAAAAGAAAAGTACAAGAGACGAAAGTTAAAGAGAATGAAGCAAGACCACCACAAATCTACCAGACGTCGTAAACTTTTAAAACTCGATGAAGACGACAACGGGGCTGATGACGTAGAGCCTGGTACCGACATCCGGGACCTGGAATTCAAAATGACTCACGACTTGGACAAGCTACAGGAAGATAGCAGTGCGAGAAGGAGTTTCACTCTCAGAGATATTAACTTGTTGAAGATTATTTTATGCAGTGGGCTTTACCCGAATCTCGCAGTTCCTGACGAGACCAACTCGTTCAAGAGAGACTCGGAACAGACTTTCCACACCAAGTCGAAACAATACCTGCTTTTGCACCCAACAAGCGTCTTCGCTACCAATCCTGATATACTACAACCACAAGAAGCACGTGACTTCCACCAGTCACCTGATCAAGCACGTGATATCATTAGTGGTTCACATCAACTTTTAGCATATGTTTCACTTTTAGAGACAAACAAACCTTATTTGGTCAACGCCATGCGAGTCCCAGGCCTCCAAACGTTACTACTGTTTGCTCGGAGCCTGGACACGAATGCTGATTTGACTCGCGTAGTTGCAGACGCCTGGCTGGAAGTTCACTTCGCTGACGTCAAATCAGCTCAGGAAGGGATATCCGCTGTCCTGCAATTGAGGGTAACGTGGGCGCGCTTATTGGAGCTCAGGCTTGAGGCGAAGGTGTCTCAGAGTAGACAGATCGATGACTCGGCAGCGTTTGAACGAAACAAGTGTCGTGATCTCGAGAGACTTTTAGCACAAAAGCTGAGTGAGTTTTTAGATAGCGATATACGGTATTCTATCACAAGGTTGCTGTCATCCGATGAAAAACTCCTTTACATTGGACCTGACGACCCAAGGAACCTTAATACACATTTTAGTGAAGCACTCCCTTTTAAAAGTCCCTCGACGTCCCTTAACGTCCATCCCATAAAAGGAGGTATTCAAATCAATGAATATCTGACATATAACTGCCTTCAAGACACACTTAGGGCCGAGGCCGCCTCGGATGCCGCTCAATTCATTCAAAAACACTGGAAATGCGAAAAATGTGGAGTGAAAATGGTAGTTACTGTGTTAGAAAGACTCCAGCATGAAAATGTGTGTCACGCTAGTGCTGAGTGCAATGATTCAGCTATGTATCCTACTACCATCACAGAACCACCAAAGCCCTCCTCATCTGTAGAACATTTAAAAAGATCGTATTTTTGTGCCGAGTGTTCAAAGTTATACTCATTTACTAGTACAGAAATTTTAAGGCATCGAAAAACACATCGATAATGGAACGTCCTGGGTCATCTTGTAATGAATTAGTGCGATGCACTGATCAATCTTTATTCCGCTGGTTTTGACAAATGAATGAATTTACAACTCTCTTACTAGCTCGATGAATAGACTCCAATGAATACTAACTCCGTAGTTTTAGACTCCGTTGATTAAGATTCCGAATTGACTAGACTCTCTTTCCTCTGAATTCTCTCTCAACTGCTCTCTTCACTCTTGACTCTTACCAAGAATGAATTGTCAAAATGTCAATGTGTCAAATGTCACGTGACTCAATTCTAATTAACATTTTTCTTTTCGCAACACATCTCTTCATGTATAGGAACACACAGGTTGCTATGAAAATGGAAAGGCATTACGCAGGGGAATAGATAACAATGGAAATATTCGCCGGGCTCGGCGAATATTTGCTTCAAGGGTTTTTCTCCGGGTTCTCCGGTTTTTCTCCCTCCGCAAAAATCAACTTCTAAATTCCAATTTGATCTTGGAGATATTCTTGATAGGGGTAACCTGTTATATCTGCTTTCACACTGTAATGCGATAAATTTTTAAAATAAAAAATAAAATCTTTATGTTAAGTTATAATAATTATATGGAGCAGAACTTCATCAGCGATCGATCGTTTAGCCACGAGAAATAAAACCTTAAACGTGAATTGAGGGCCAGTCTTTTGTCAAACAATCCTTTCCGCGCTTAGATTTTCGCTCAGCTGACATGGCGTAATGGTATTTTTAGATTGTTGTATCTAAAAAAAGGGTGTTTTTGTAAGAGGAAATGTAGACGTGACACCTGTCATTCTTATATCGCATCAGTGTGGAATGAAATTTAAAAACAAGCGATAGGATGTTCAAATATTTGGAACAGAGAGCCAGTGTTTCTAGAAACATGTAAGTTTGTTTGAAAATGATTTAGGAGATATCGGACTGTAATTGCGTACTTTCGATATGGCTAAAATCTATACATCAGAAAAGGTGCCGTTTGATCAGTTTTTCGTAGCGGGCCCTCTGCTCAAGGCTCTTTTTATCTAAAGACGACAGAAAACTTGATAAAAGTTTGAAAACTTGAAACGTGCGGGAAAAATTGTAAAAATACGAAAATATAGTCGAGGTACACCACAGGCAGCCCAAGAATTGGTTTTCAGTGAAAAGTCCATTTTTTAAAGGAAATGTGATACTTTTTTAAAAAATATATTGAACACTCAATATGTATTCATCAAAACTAATAAATCTTTTTGATTTTTAATTCAAAAAGCTCATTTTCTGCAGATGTTTTAAAATTTCAATAATATTCGTATATTATATAATTAAGACGCGGGCCGGGCGGATGTTTTGACCAAAAATCACTTGCATGCCAAGTTTCTCGCTTAGCCGCTTAATATGTTTTAGCGACTGTGAGTCATCCAATTATAATATTGAGATCACCCTAGCGGTGGAACCTTAGCCACTCGTCCCGTAATGGGGAATGAGAAGGAAAGACTGGCTTTGGTCATTATAATATTTAAACTATACAGGGATACCTAAGAAAAAATTAATAGAATGTTTTGGAAAAATCACGATCAATCAAAAAATCAACTAAAAAATTGCTTAAAATAACTTATTGTAAAAAAAAAAAAAAAACACTTATTAGATTTATTTATAATTCGTACTGCGATTCTCAGTGCCAAACGCAAAATTGAAAGGTTTTTTCAAAACAATGAAATCTACTTAGTAGGACTTTAATCAAGCGTTTCTATGGCAACGAACAAGTTTTATCTATTCTCACATGGACGCTTTTTGATCTCTTTGATCGCAAGATCACGTTCATCAAAACTCGATTTAGAATAATAAGAGTGATGGAGTACTGAGAATTACATTAAAGGAGTTTTTGTAGAATAGTTTATTGCTCATCCATCCCCGCAAGAATAAAGCCTTGTATTAGCCTTAGGTCAGAAAAACCTTTTATTCCTCCTAATTGTCCTTCCAATGATCGGTTTCCTGTACTCTTTATTTCCGAGGCAATCTTTTCCAGTTTCAAAAAAAACAGAAAAAAGCTCGAAGTTCTTTAATCTTGTGGAGGTGTTGTTGGCTTCCTGCAACTTCCAGGAATAAAGAAGTGTCATTTGATTTGAGGTGCTCTAGGAAGCTTCTGCTGGTCTAGTAAAGATTTGTTTTGTACTCACCCAAAGCCTCGCTGTTGTAAGTCGCACTCCTATTTCTATTCCAGAAAGAAGCCTCAGACTCTACTAACCAGGAAAATTTAATGATTTCATTTCAATTACTTTAAGTTATTAAGTTTTTTTTAATAATGAAGCATCATTAAGCAGCATGATACAATATTTCAGCCTTTAATATGCCGTTTTTATCTCATTCTGCAAACATTTATTAAAGGATATTTTTTCTGCATTGTTTGAATGCGCCATGCTGTTCAAAAAAATTTACAAAATATTCTCAATTCGCTTCATTTTGGTTAATTAACTCTACCAGAAATGCGTTCTAATATTATATACTTCTCATGAAAGAAAGTAAAAGACAAATGAAATCATAATGCATTTTAGCTTGCCATAGGTAGCTCGAGTAATTATTATAATTATATAGTTAGATAAGTGGGAAACGTACGGTACCGTGACTATTAAATGGCTTCCATATTCAAGCATTGTGGTTGGATGGTGTCTGTTTTCTCGCTTTCTGATTGGTTCTGAGCGGAAGCCATTTAAGAGTCGTAGTACCGTACTTTTGTGACAGGTAGTAGAAAAATAGAATTCTGATTATCTATATTGATTATTGATCAAATATGAATAATTTTTAACCCAAACCACTTCATCGTCAGTTCACTCGGACTAGCTAACGACGTGAAAATTAGCAACATTAATTCAGTGTTGCTTATTTTTAGTCCTTCATCTTCCCATCTCATTTGTATTTCCTGGCGTCTTTTGTTTTACTTGTAACACCTGTTTCTCTTTTAATGAAATGATTCAGTTTTCCTTTAAATAAATGTTGGATCCAAAAGATTTTGGTTCAGTAACAAATAAGTCTGGCGGTCCGATACGCTAAGATAAGTTTTTTTGATCTAGCAAGTCTGTCATCTTTTCTTTGTTTTTCCCCCTAATAATTGAGCCTTTTTGTATTCAACCTACTGACGTATTTTTAGAACGTTTTCGAGAAATCTAGAGATGTAATCGAATATTTTCAGTTCTGCCTTTCAAACTTCTCGTCCTTATACCATAGCACCCAACAGGCTAATTAAAAATCAGGAAATTGAAAAAAATTCTCTCCCACCAAAAAAAGATAAATAATGGTAATGTATAAAGTTAGAGTTTGAAAATTATTTACTTCTTTAAGCTGTTTTTGCCTACAAAACTTGCGACTGTTTACGCATATCTACCGGAGATGGACTGACAGTGTTATAAACACAAAAAAAACTAAAATAGCTTTGTTTGCATCTGATCTTTCTTTCTGGTTCTTGAAATTCATATTCAATGAATAGTGAATATGAAGGATTTTTTAAAATAAGATTTCTACACAATGAATCTTTTTATGTTTTTCACAAGGATATATATTGTTTTCTACTTAAAGCAATCTATGGTTAAAACCGCTAAATTAATAAACTAGACAATGTTGTACCGACAGTGACCGATTGCTATCTCGAGACAAATGTTCATTGTTTGAGCTTTGATGTTGAAATGACAGGTGCGCTGGTTTAATAATCGCCTCACACTTGCCATAACCTTGAAAGGATTCAATTCCCTTTGCGACTGTCTCGTTGAAGCTCTCGTTTGGTATAATTGAGCAGGGAATTTCAATAAAAACTCTAACGATTTTGAAGATTACTCCTTGAATAGGTCCACAGTACATTATAATTGTTACTTAGAACCTTTCATGACCGTATCGGGGCGGTTCTCTAAACTTGACTTGGCATTTTCAAAATGTCACATATATAATAGTTGTAACCGCTGGTCTGTTTTTTGCACGTACCGCTGTCATTATTAAACCAGATCCATTGATTAAACGATAAAAACTCTATCCTAATGGTCTTATGGAATAAGTACACATAGGTCTCCGTGCTCAAGTTCATGAAACTCATCGGTGACTGTCATTGTAGGTGTTGAAATAGTCGGAGCTTGGTACCTTGGCTGTTGATATGCGAACAAACTCAAATTGACTAGCTGAGCTGAGAGGTTTGGAAAAAGTTCTCTAATTTATCTAAGTTATTGCATCACGGACTAATAGATGAGAACTCTTAGACAAGAAAAAAGAAGTCGATAAACAGTATTGCTAGAGAAGTATGCCTCGTTTTAAAAGCAGGAGTTCTAAAATACAGCCTTACTGTGGGAGTGATGGTGTCAACGACGCTCTTCTCTTTACCAAGGTAAAACCAAACTTGCCGGATGTATTTGGTAAAACCTGTTGTCGAACGTCGCCTGAATTAAAGAAAAGTTTGAAGGTTCTTAAAAGAATGGACGACCCTGAAGAGGCCTTTGAGTTTTCTTCGCCATGCGGCTATTTTAATCGTCACAGTGTATCTAGACTCACAACCAGCAAGACAACTTTGGATATCAGTTCTGAGAAGTTTAGCCACTTTGGGTCCGTAGATTTCTCTCGACTTTGTGCTTTTCGGTCGAATACAAATGACTCTGTGGCAAAAGCACAAGACAACAAGGACAGCCGTAGTGTTGCATACAGTAACGAAAGATCCGCAAAATGTATTAGTAGCAAATTGAAAAATGCTATAAACGACAACAATTCAGCAGTTGTTTATACAAACGACAACGGGGATGAAAAAAGGCTGCAGAATTTCAATGAACTTTCTCATCTTACGGAAAAGTCAAGAAGAGAACCTGATGTGAAAGCAATGGAATTTTTAGAATGGACTTCGAATCCTGAAAAAAGCTATCAATGCATCTTGAAGTTCAGACAAGAGAGGTCGAATGATATGGATTTGACTCTGAGAAGTCGAAGAAATCATAATGAGCAACCGGTAGTTGTCGACGATTTGGAAGATTTCCATCACAATTCTTTGTCTCCTGAAGATATTGTCTTCTCTGCTGTGAAAGATAACCTTAAAGATGAACTTGAAAACGTCTTAAATAATTATAAAATTGACTTAAATTTTTACTATAATTCCAAGAATCTTACGCCACTTCATTTGGCGGCACAGCTTGGATTTGCTCAGTGCATTCGAGTTTTGTTGAAACACGGCTCAAATGTAAATTGTTTAAACTCGGATAGTCACTCACCGTTGTATATGGCTTTCAGTGGGCATCATTTTGAATGCGTTGTGATGCTAATAGAGTCCGGTGCAGACATCCAACAGTTCACGGCACAAAAGTTAGAGGAATTAGAAATTGCAAGGAAAATTTCACAAACTTGTAATCGTACATTTGTAAATAACAAATAACAACAACATTAGGATTTTATTCTATTTCATTTCGGTTAATTCTTCATTTATTTGTATTTTCATAACTTCTTTTATCATTTTTCTTTCAACTCCCTTATCTTTTACTTCTTTCACTTAAAACAACCTGTTCTGTCATGGAGAATATAATGTAACTGTTCAAGTACAGTTTAAATTACTCTAATAGATTTTTTAACACCACCCAACGAAATCATTTGCAATCCTTTCAAAGCCGAAAACAAATATTCGACTGAACTCAATTAGCGTTTGAATTCTAAAATTGCAATATTAAGTGTTTCATTCCATCCTCTTCGCTGACTCGTTCGACTTTTAGTTCCAAGTTCAACCAATCCATTTAATGAGTATAATACAACAGACGCCTAACTTATATTTAAGTCGCCTTGTTTATTTTGTGGTTTGTGGGAACTGGATTTGACGATAATACAACTGAAATTATTAATTCAAGTGAAAAGCGTAATTTCCATTTTTCGTAATTTTTCAAGCATCAAACGAGTCAATTATATTCCTGGTTGCTGTATAGTGTTTCATAAAAATACCGAGTTTTTTTCTCTCTCAAAAGAAACAACACAAAAGATTTTGTTGAGGCCTTCTCCAAGACGTATTTCGACGATTTTGAGATTTAAATTAAGAGCTGCGATTACACTACTTCTCAGCGAATCTCCGCTAGGAATACACAGCATATATAATGAAACAGCTGAACTTCTAAAGAAAATAATTGCAAACTGTTATCTTGAATCAGATGTTCACTAATAAAAATGATCATATATTATCGACGTCTTTTGACACAAACGTCACTAAAGAAAAATTATATACCAGAAAGTCACTCCCGGAAAAGCGACATTTAATATTTTTCTGTTTGAAAGATTCTTGATAGACGCGTTGAAGTGAAGTACAAAATCTGAAAGTGAATCTAAGTGGTTCACATTTGCCTGTAGCAGCCCAATTTCAATCCCATTTCGTTGGATTTTATCACCAGAATTAAGTTTCAATTGATTTCTGGAACTCTTCCTCTCCCATCGTCTAAATTTTAAAATTCTCCACTTCGAAGAGTCCTACAAAGCGCTGCTACCGTTGGTTCCGACAGTAATTATCAAAAATCGGTTAAAATATCGCAGAACCCTTACCGCGGTAGCATTTAGTTCTTTCTCTGATTTTGATACAAATATCTTGAAGAAAGGTCTTCATAATACAAGTCTAACACTCGTCGACAAAGGGATTAGTAATTTTCATTTTCGATGTATTTAAAAACGGATATTGTCTCGCGGGAAATTCTCACACAAACGTCAAGCACTCGTTTTGGAGTGGCTGCCTCTGTTGAACACTCGCCAGTAATCCATTTTTAATAATAGATTATACAGACACAAGTGTTTTACTAAAATAATATCTCACTTGTAGAAATGATAAGAAACTACCTCCGGGACCCGAGTAAGATATTTTTCCATATGTTAACTAGTTTGGATATCGATGATGTTTGTTTTCCAAAAAAAACTACCAAAAAAAAAACTATGTAAGTGTGTTTGTCTATATAATAAAAAGAAAATTACACGGTGGCTTGAAGATATGAAGTTTATCTTCTCGTGTTGAAAATCATATTTAAATTAACTCGTTCTCTGCACTCTCTCGTGAAATATTCTTTTCACCATTCGAAGATAAACTTCATATCTTCGCTCCGCCGTGTAATATATATGCAAATGACGTCATACTGCATCATGCAACATGTGCAAATTAAATATTATGTAGATATATGCAAAGGAATCAACGACATGCCAAGGGCGGAGCCAGCTAAAAATATACGGGGGGGGGCTTGACCGAATTTTACTTATGATCCATTAATAGAATGTTTAAAACTGCAAAGTTCTCTCGTCAGTATACTTACATTTTACATGTTGCATATTTATTCATTTTGGTTTTTTTCGTTTGTTTTTGTTTTTTATTTGTTGAAGCAGGGGGGGCTACAGCCCCACTTTGCCACTCCTGGATCCGCCCTTGCATGCATATGACAAAGGTTCAAAGGATAACAGAATAACTACTTACAAGAAAAACAATTTATTTTTTCTTACATTTACAGTACAATTAAAAGTTGAGACAAAAAAAAAAAAAAAAAAAAAATACTGGCAGTCTGAAAATAAAACTAGTCGAATCATGCAGAGGTCGTCAGGCATTAGGCCATACTGCCACTGTTAATCTAAAGCAAATTAGTTCACTTTTTAAGCACAGGGTTACCACCAGAAATAGGTCACGTTCGATACATCAACATCCTAGCCTGATAGCGAGGCTTCCTGGAATTAAACAATCAGAATACCACCTAAAAGGAAGAGAGTAAGAGAATATATTTTTGGAAATTGTACAATGATGCTGATGGGTTCGAAACTCGCTATTTTTCTAACCAAAATAATGAATAAATGCCTTTAGGTAGGAACGTCATGCATATTGAATTCAGTTTATTCGTCACACTAATGGTACTTGGTAGTCGTATTGTTGTGTCTACATGATGTACCATGCGATTGAAGCCTCAAGATCAAACCAGAACTTTAAGATTTCGAACAAAGCCTATTCCAGTGATTTTTGAGTTGTTCATTTTATACGCTTAAAGCTGCTTCATAAAAAAGGAATCAATAACTTAATGGAAGTTAAAAATGACAAGATACGTTGGTGTCGTCGTTTACCGCCGGTGTGGAATGCCGGTAACTAATTTGATAAGGCAAGTGTGTACTCCATTGTGTGCCGGGAGGAGAAAGCATTTTGAGGCCTTATACTGTTGAAGTAGATTCGTCTGTTGAATCTTTGCACCAAGTTTATATAAGCTAGTTTCTTAAAGAAAATAGCTTATAAGAACTTGATAGAAAGATACAACAAGGATCCTTAGCGGTGAATGTCAGATGTAATCCCAAGTCATAGTACCGTCTTGCAGAGAAGAGAACGAAAGGCCGATTGCGTTCCTTTTTGTCTACGCCAAGATGCGCTAGAAGGACTCTGGGTGAATCCAATCAATATTAACGCATGCGTACTAAAACCATCCTCGGGTGTTCAGGGCGTCGGGAACGTGAACCTGGAAAGATACTTATTTTATCACAGGGAGCCCAGGCTCGTTAAAAAGAAGAATTGCTGAACATCTAAGACCCAGCTCACACAGCTCCGAAGTCTCGAAACACATCAACAAAAACTATTCAGACCATTCAACTAAACTAGAAAGAGTAGATGGTTTAGACAGGGATCAGGACTGGTTCACTAGAAGTGTAAGAGAACCGTTACACATTCGAATTGAAAGACCAGACTTAAACTGGGATGGGGGTAGGATTAACATTTCTCACATTTGGGATCATCTATTGCGATCACGTGCCTCGAAAGGTATTTAATGCCTGATGGCATGTGATAAGCTTATAGTGAACAAGACTCTAGCTTAGAGTCGAAAGCTCTATTTAACTTTCAATCCTGTACTGAGAATCCAAAGTTAAACTCATAATAATTATTATTCAGACCAGTACAGATGAATCTATTTACTAATTATGTAGTAATTGGGCAGACAGAAAATATTGGAAACTTATGCAGAATACTTATCGCTACAAAGTTTGACTAATATCGATGTATGGCTAAAAGCAACCGAAAAGTTCCGTTGTACTGTTCAAATCATTGCATGGTGCGAGAAGCATGACGTATTAAACACTATTATAGAAATAGGTCTAAGTAGATAATATAGATGCAAAATTTGCACAGATAAAATACTATTGAGGCAGAGAAAAGGGGGAGAAAGAAAGAAAGGACGTAAGAAAGAAAGAAAAGAAAGAAAGAAAAGAAAGAAAAGAAAAGAAAAGAAAAGAAAAGAAAGAAAAGAAAAGAAAAGAAAAGAAAGAAAAGAAAAGAAAAGAAAAGAAAAGAAAAGAAAAGAAAGAAAGAAAGAAAGAAAGAAAGAAGGAAGGAAGGAA
>JANTNT010032225.1:0-11778 GCA_024752375.1 Entacmaea quadricolor | reverse complement strand
GAAGGAAGGAAGGAAAGAAAGGAAGGAATTAAGGAACAAACGAAAACGAACGAACGAACGAACTAAATTCCAGAGCCATCTGACAGTTTAGAGTATAGAAGAATAAGTGAAAGTCCGAGAAATGATATCATCGTGCTAAACCCAACTTTTGAATCATAGACGATGGTAGAATGCCAGAACTATTGCGATATTTCGACTTTATTTAAAGTCATAATCATGCAATAATAATACAAGTCTGGTGGTCGTTTTATAGCTAAAATAATTCTAGTTTTGAACAAACTAAAAGAAAGGTAAAAAACGAACCAGGTGAAGAAATGCAGTTGTTCAGTCATTCAGTTTTCAGTTTATTCTTTTTCAGGTCTAAAATCTAGATATGAATGCTAATTTTAGTCGCACTTAAACTGCATTCATAATGTATGGTTTAGGGGGCAGGTGAAATTTAGGGGGGATGTTTAAATGTTTTGTCAATTAAGGGGAATCTCATTTTTTTTAAAGATTGGATTTCTTAATTAAAAGAGGTTGTGTGAAAATCTTTGGGTCAATCCTGGGGGGTACATGCTTTTGTTTTCTTCTTACCGTGAGGGGGATCTTAAAATTTTTATAGTATAAAAAAGGTTTCACCTGCTCCCCCCTTCAGCCATACATTGTGTGCAGCCTTATCAACCAATCAACGAACTTCCCGCCTTGTTTTGGTTTTGGTACTGTAACCAAACCTCAAAAATTACTTTTTCTTGCGAGTTGAGTTTAGGTCAGTCAGGATTAATTTACTCGAATGGTTGCAGTTTATACTACACAGAATTGTTTGGATTATAACCCCTATAAATGAATATTTACCTCAAAGATAAGTTAAATTTAATTCAGCAAAACATCCTTGCTTTTTTATGTTTCGCGACATTTCATCGCAGATTCATAATTAGAACTGATCATGTCCTTCGATCCGGCTTTTTCTGTTTTTTCCCCCTGATTAGGGATGGAAGACGCAGTATCGGATTCCGGACAAAAGTTAACAATAATATAAAAATAGAGAACGAAAGAAAAAGAATAAGAGAACAGCGGGAAGAAACTTTAACGTAAAAAGAATTATTTCCCCAAGAAGTGGAGAGAAAAATAAGCATGAATAGTGCCTGAATAGAAACGAGAGTAGTATCCATAGCGACTGTGGTATCTATATAGAGAAATATGAATCTCAAAGCGTTTGATTAAAATCCTAAAAAGAAGACAATAGACTCCGTAAAGTAGTCAAAACCAGAGCCTCTGAGTCACAACACTAGAACGAAATAAAAGACATATTGCATTGAAAGAAAACCGCTAAATAAACGTTTGATATAGAAACTTTAGTTTTACATTTGTTTTTAACAAGAGCTCTGCCCTGCCACCTTATGTTTAGAGAATTGAATAGCGGCAAACGTCTTTACTTGGCCGTGAGAAGGGTAAAACAATTTAATTTTGGCCTTGCGATCATTCAAAACACACCTAATTGAATCCCGTTGTATATTCAGGCAGATGAAAGATGCATGTTCGTAATTACGCTTATCTGTTATTAAATTAAGCATTTTAAGACCCTGCGACGTTTGGCTGGTTGTATCCAGTTATATCTGGAATATTTTATTCTCAACTCGTTAAATGTTCGTCTCCATTTGAATGTAAAATACAAACACGATAAATCCTTTGCTGTTGAACAAAAGGTTAATTATCAGTGAATAATTATATAAGTTAAACCACTCCCTCTTTTTTGGCGTACATTTTGCAAGAATATAATCAAATATAAACAAATGGATGGTTCTTGGATTGTAACGATATTCGGACCGCAGGATTCTTTTGTTGGTTGTACAAGGTGATTAGAATCTCAAAGAATACAAAACCTCCAGACGAATAATAATGCCAAGGACTTTTCAAAATAAAGCTGATTTTAACTTTGAAGGTTGACAGCGAAAAGTACTACGGTTGATAGTTAATTGTTTTATTAATAAACCATCGGATTGCATACCGCGAGCATTTAATAACATCAAATCATTTGTGGTCTCTCGTAAATCAAGTATGCAAGTGAGGTAAATGTCAACATGCATAAAACCACTTAAAACCATTTATAAACACCACAGGATTTGCCTCCAATGGACCTATACAAAGATATGTTCGCAAACGATGTACTTCTATTCTGCAATATCGAAAATTTCAACTGACACAATTTTCCATTATGACTATAAGTTTTCCCTGTTGAAGAATCCAATTTTTGGACTGAATAAAAATAAATAACTGTTTTTTTAAATTATTGTTTCAAAGCTCAGTAAATTAATGTTAGATTCTGTAGCTGTATTTAACAAAAATCCCCAAGGTTGGTGTTTGACAGGTATTATTATTATTATTACAGTTGACCAAGGGTTTGTTAAGCCGACGACTGAAAAAGAGTTCTTGTTTCGTTCAGTCTTGTGCTTTATAAAAAGAGAAAACAATTTCTTAATTAAGATTCACTGTTCCCTAAATGAATTTCCCATTCTTAATTCTCAAACTCTATTGAGCTCGTGAAAACTGAATCCGGGCATTCATCGTCAATTTTCAATCCTTGTGGAACTGATTTTTTTTCAACCTGATTTACCAGAAATTTCAATCATCGAAGTATGAGATTCATTGTCTCCACTTGAACGCTTCCTCGAACACTCCCTTGAAAAACTATCATCCATATTTTTATAGTAAAGTTGGTTGAAATTAGAAACAAAAGTCAGAACCGGCAAAGCCAGAGTAATGGCTCCAAAAATAGCACAAGCGGCAGAGAGGAGCTTTCCCAGTGCAGTTTTCGGAACCATATCCCCATAGCCTATGGTAGTAATTGTTTGCAAAGAAAACCAGAACGTTGTTGGAACACTTGTGAAATACGTTTCCTTGTGACCAAGTTCGGCGTAGTACAAGAGACTAGAAGAAACAATTACACTTAAAAATAAACATAGAATAAGAAGACCAAGTTCTCGGATGCTTTCTCGAACGCAGTATCCAATTACTTGAAGGCTTCTCGAATACCGGGAAAGTTTAAACATTCGGAAAACTCGTATTATTCTTAGGACTCGAAGAACGGTAACAGAATTTCTCTTTGAGGTGTCGAGGGTAAGAGTTATGTAAAATGGAAGGACTGCAACGAGGTCTACAATGTTTAACAGACTCGTTAGAAAAGTGCACTTATCCGGCGAGGCAAAAAGACGAATCAAGAATTCGACTGTAAACCAACCGTTAAATATGACTTCCAGTAAAAACCAAGGATTGCTTGTTGTCCGCGTGTTCATTGAGGAGTTCTCGTTAGGGCTCTCTCCATCCGTAAAAGTTTGAATTAAGTAATCTTGCTTTACTGAGGATTCGACTATTGAGCTTAAAACAGCAGCCACAATCATGAAAATCGAAAACAAAACGAGGATAGTCGCTATCGGCGACGAATCGGGATGTTCAAAGAGTTCCCATATCTTTCGCTGGTAAGAATTCGTTGGCAACGAAGGTTTAACTTCCTCGATATATCCCTCGTTTATCAACATTGTGTGTAGTATATCTTCACCAAGTTCAAAGAATTCAATTTCCTGCTTGAATATCCTCATTGGTACTTCAGAAGGTCTCCGAAGCCTTCCATGCGACTGGTAGTAATATAAAATGGCCTCAAACGCGGTACGATTTCGATTAAAGAAGTATTCGTTGCTCTCGGGTATGTAGTAAGTGTTTCTTTTTCCAAGGCTTCCGAGGAGTGAGTTAGGGAACCGTGCTAATGTCTCTTCACGCGTTTCAAAAATCATCCCGCTAACGTTGATCACGATACGGTCGTCAAAAATAACGGGTAATAATGTTGATTCATGCTCCTTATCAGTCATTTTACACGCGGAATACGAATTCTTTAAAGACAAATCACATTCTTGTAAATACACAGGACATCGTGACACGACTAGCCCTCAGCAATCTGATTTTATTTCCCTTGAACCAGTTTGTTTTCGTTTTACGGCCATTAGATCGAAAAATAATTCTGATATTTCTGCTTCAATTTCTTGTTTAGCTGACAGCAATGTGTTGCCATTTTTCGAACTTCCAATGCCCGTGCGAAGCCAAAACAACAGTTTAATCAGAAGAGGTTGAAGACAGGACTGGTGCTGCTGTTTTCTACGCCGGTAAAAATTACTCACGAGCCTTTCCTGTCAATTGTTCATTAAAATTTCATGGTTTTAAAGTATGTTATATGAAAATGTTCTGACGAGGTCCGCTAGCCAGTCTGTTTGACAACAGGCTACGCCAGAAACAAATGATTTCAATTTGAAATTTCATTTTCATCTCGTCTCGCCTAATGTGTAAAGCAATATTGTTTCTAAACATAACAAATATAATATAATTTGTGATAAATTATTCAGAAGTGTAGATTTACAAAGCTCGAAGTAAGCTTTGAAAAAAAACTTCTCTCCATTTTGTTCAGACTTAATCCCACTTTACTCTCAGTAATTTCTTTCTTTCTTTATTTATTTAGATGCGCACTCTCGACTCCCGCTTAAACTCATTTTATCGATCCTTTCTGTTTACAGTTCTACTATTTCTTTTGAATTAAGTGCATAATAAGATTCCCCTTTTTTAGTGAATTTATTTCTCATTGCTAAATTTTATGAGAATCACAACGGGGAGATTCTATTGTTTACTTCAAACCCAGGTATTTCACATATACAAAAACCAAAGTCTAACGAAAATAAAATTAGCTTGTTTAGTTTTCTGAAAGGATCGGGATCCAGATCCACCAAAAAGACGTCTAAAATCAAATGCAAAGAGATTATTATGAAAGAAAAAAAAATTTTTTTTTGATACATTAGTTTAAAGAACTGTATAATGCTGGTTCGGCTTCAACCCACTCGATTTAACCACAAATTTAACTCTTTAGAGCTGGTCAAAATGCGTGTGACAAACACTCGTACCTCGACATTTTCTATCTGGTAAATATCTTTGAAGATATGCTTTCGTTATTGTTGAATTTTCATTTTTATCACAAACTTCTACGGATCTTCCGTTGAAACTAAAAACCAATAAATCCCGAGATTTCATTTACAAAAAAGTTAACTTAAAAAAAAAAAGCCATTATCTTTTTGATCATTTTA
The DNA here is from genome assembly GCA_024752375.1 of Entacmaea quadricolor. NCBI lineage: Eukaryota > Metazoa > Cnidaria > Anthozoa > Actiniaria > Actiniidae > Entacmaea > Entacmaea quadricolor. The sequence goes on along the minus strand of JANTNT010032225.1, from coordinate 6,679 downwards.
ATTATACATTTTAACTGATTTTCGATTCATGAATTCTACTTAAAATCGGAAGTTTGTAAATATTTTATGATTCAAAATAGCAGTTTCGCTGACCCTGGTTTGACCAAAAAATTATAAAGCCAAACCTTTATTATGTTTCATAATTTTGTGTAAACTTTTTCTTTGTATGAAAAAGGAATTTTTCCTGTTTCATTATAGCTTTACTGTAAATGTCATCCCCGATTCGTCTTTATTGTGCTCAGTTGATCTTTACTAGTGAAAAAAACTCACTCAAATGGATTTGTACTTTGTAAGTTCATAAATAAAAAATAGAAGTAAACGCTATGCAAATAAGTAATCTGTTTGAAAGCTATCGATATCATTCACTTTCTATAATTAAATAGTTGATATTAGTATACGCGAGATAAGAGGATCAAACCTTTAAAATAAGTAATTCACCTCACTTGAAAATTATTCGTAAAAGTAATAAATAAAAAATATGTGATTTAAATCACAAAAAGACATTTTTGAAGTAAAATTATTCAAAGGCGTCAATACAATCGTCGTTTGACTTCGGAAATTACTATTTTGAAACCTGCGGTATTCAGGACTCTCGCCACGGGAGAAAAAGAAATGAAATTTTCCTGTCCTAGAATTGTAAGCCCTTGTTTTCGTTTTAAATAATCCCGTAGCAATTATAGTATTTCTTATTTTTTAAGGCATTGTATTTGTGTAGTTTGTCTAGTGATCTTGTACGAGGTATTACTTGTGACATTCTGACGCTATGTTATTGACATATTCAAGAAATTTTTTTCTCATTGGACTTTGTGTCGTAGCTGTATATTACGTTTTCATCAGTTCCTTTCAACAAAAATGAGTTGTATAGATAAGATGAGAGACTTTGTAAGTCAATGCTTATCGTTTTGTGCAAAATGAAAAATACCAAACGCTTCACTTTCTCTTATTATATACATGTCAATTTGGCAAAGAAAAAGTAGATTAACATATATTAGAAGAAAACACTTAAAACCTACAAAGCCGCAAAATTTTTTAGATAATTACTGAACGCCGGTTGCCGGAGTTTTTCTTGGCAGTGAATGTTTTTGGTGGAAAAGCTATAAATCATTCGCACAAACACTTGCTTAAACTGATATTTAAAAAACTCAACATGAAATTTATTCTTTGTGTTTAAATGACTATGTACATCTAAAAGTTATAAAATCATGAATAATTAATGAGGGTAAAAACCAATCCAAGCCGAGTATTCAGATGACATACATACCACTGTAAATCCAAATCCAAATCAAACAGCTAAATTAACTTTTGATACAGATAGCTCCTCAGCTTATTAGCATCACATGCTCTGCATGCCAGTTGATTTCATAAGTAATATACAATAGAGCCTTTTCATGTGACATCATAGCAGCCATTTTTGGGTTCCTCTAACAAAGGATTTCTCATTAGCTTCTCTTGTTACACGAGGTACACTAACATGGCTGCCATTGTCATCTAATTCTCAAGGGATTGAGTGAAAACACTCACTCTATATTTGCATCCGATCTGTATGGGCTTTACAATGACTTGCCTGTGGCTCGCCATGGTAAATACATTTCATACATTAATATTATTTTAATTACAGTTTGTGCTTATTTATTATAATTTAGTTTTAAAATTTATTCTATTGTTGAAATTTTCTGAGGCGTCTTTGTCTGATGACATCTGGTGTTGGCATTACATCATGTTCTGGATAAGGCAGTGACACTGGAGTGTTATACAGTGGTGGGGCACTTGGTACTGCAGCTCTTTCAGAATCAATATTTGGAAGGTTTGGATAAAGCCTTTCATTTGTTGCCTCTGCATATGACGGTGGTGCTGGGTTGGGTGGCATTGTTTTTACAGGGGGGTGGCTTGGTGTGGCTTCTGAAGTTTGATAACTTCTTTGATTACCTTGCCTTTCAGATAAGCTTTGTTCAATGGCAGCTTGGAAAACAGGGTCATTTTCTCCATCATGACTAGGATAAGGCAGGTTATGCCTGGGGACATTAGAATGCTGGTTATTCTGGGTGGTAGGATAGTGATGAGTTTCACGGAGACTTGCTCTTATTGCAGCCTGAAGTTCTTCATCATCAGAGTCACTGGGCGGTCTTCTAGGTTGTGGAGATGTGTATCTTGTTCCTAAGAAACAAACAAAAATTTAGCAACTAGAATTTAAAGAATATATACAACACAAGAACTTAAGAACTGGATCAAGGAAGGATTTCTTACCTGTAGAAGAGGCATGGTATGTGTAAGAGGGACCAGATCTTCTAAGACCTCCACTGTTGAATGCTTTTAGAAGAATGGGAAAAGTAAATTAGTTATGTATTATGCTGAAAGTTAATAGACCATGAATAGTCCCTCTATTTTCCATGGTCTATCTGTGTTGGTGTGTCTGTCTTGTATCTTGCTGAGTGAAGATTGGGCAGGAGACAAAAATCTCTTAAAAAGGGAAATGGGGTCTTTGTCACTTGACGTACCCTATTCTTTGCTCAGCCAACAATTTGTAAAAGCACAGAGAGGGACCAAGAAAAATAGGAAGACTGCTTGTAGTGTTAAAGTCAATTTATTACTAGTATTTCCACATAAATGTTTTATTCTTCATTTATCTGTAAGAACCAAAATAACAACTTCATAACTCAAAATTTTAAATGTAAAAAAAGCCTTACCTATGCCTGCAACGCCATTCATGATTGACTTTAAAGGACCCTTCACATACAGTAGGCCAACAATAATCCCAGCTAAGTGGCCTGTGAAAGATGCATTAGGCACAAGTAGTTGTATCAAGATAAGCTCTGCCCAACACGCATAACGCATGGGAACAGGGAATATCCCCATGATCATAGATGTCCCATATGGTAGCTCATACGTTGTTAGGACCTTGAGGGCAAATATGACACCGGAGAATCCCGCTGCACAAGAATATAGGTAAGAAGGATCATCTAAGACGTTGGCCAGGGCAACATCTAGTCCCACCAGAACCGCATTTGTCAAAACGCTAAACACCGATAATACGAATAGAAACATTGGACTGCCCATGCTTGATTCTAGGCTTTTTCCTTTCCATAGAAACGACGCCATATTGTAATACAAGTGCCAGTCGTCAAGATGAAAAAAGGAAGCAAATACCAGCCGCTTCCAGTCACCATTGAACCACACATAATGTGCACTAACACAAGATTGTCCCAGGCTAGGAATATTTGGCAGAAGACGTAGATATAATGCAACATTTCCAGCGATGAATGAAAGAGTTATTGGCGGTATTCGATTGAACCCAAAGTTGTACAATTGAGAGAAAAGTAGCAATAATCCAATACCTCCACCTCGATTCCGTCTTTGAAACATGACCCGTCAAAAACCAAAATCTTCTCGATCCAATAAAATCGATTTGTGTTCTCTTAACTTCAGCCGATTATTATAAAACCTTACATTATAATCCGAAGATCATTTATATGATTTATAAAGTATACGTGGCCTTTTTTAAGATAACAAAATGATGTAAATTCTCTCGATCATTGCTAGGATTTTCCGTGAGTCATCATCTTTGATGATCATTTCAATCAGGCGTTCCTCAATCAAGACCGATGACGCTGTTTCTGGGAACAAGTTAGTTTCCGCCTTGAAAACTTTTAGAGTAAATTTTCAAATTCCATAAATTTTATAGACGAACCAGCAACAATTGCTAAAATGAAAAAAAAAAAAAAAAAAAAAAAAAAACCAAAAAAAAAAAAAAAATAAAAAAAAAAACCTATCGGCCGGAAAAGAGGGCCCACCTCATGACCAGCCCCCCCCCTCCAACCAAAAACCGGTGTTTAAACAAGATGGCGGTCAATATAGAGGAGTTTCCTACACATGGGCTTTTGCCTAAACGCGAGACAGGATCAGATAGATTCTTAGGTAAATACCCAGATTATAACGGCCAAGGAGTGCTGATAGCTATCTTCGACACTGGTGTTGATCCAGGTGCTCCAGGTCTACAGGTGAGAGTCAATTAGTGTCAACTTGTTCCTCGCTGACTTTCACTTTCGATTGGAACCTCAACCCATTGACAGGAAAGTAACGGCATTTTATTTTTTCAATTAATTTGACAATTTTGTTTAGAATTTTTGTGGCTCTTTCTATCTTTTATAACATTAAATCGTTTCTGAAAAAAATTAAGTTTATAATTAAGTAGTAAATTAAGCTTAATTCTATAATTATGTCTTGAAAAACTTACTTGTGCATTTTGTTGGTTGTCAGCAAACTCCAGATGGGCAGCGAAAGATTGTTGATTTGATTGACACATCTGGTAGTGGTGACGTGGACACCTCAATGGTCTGTGAACCCAAAGATGGCCACATTACCGGCCTAACTGGACATAAACTAAAGGTTAAAGTGTGGACATATATGCACAAATAATGACACAACTATAGAATACCCCACACACAAATGCAAATAAAAGACTTCTGTTGTTGTATGCCTCATTCTCAAAGAAGTCATACAATTAAAAATAAAGTTGTAGGGTATTCTATAGCTACTTGAATTATATGTGAAATGTGTCCAGCGTACAGCCCCATAATTACCAGTGTTTTTGTCTAAGTGTGGACACATGACATTAAAACATGTTCTAATATGTTGCTGAAATATCAAAGATGTTAGTCAACCAGAATGTAGACATTTGATTGTTAAAGAGGGGTTTTCGACTGAATTTGTCAGTAATTGTGGTATGGGAAAAGCTGATAACAGTTAAATGCCTACGTTCTGGCTGATGACTTATGTTTTGGTTTTAGAACATGTTTTAATGTTGTGTGCTCATGATCAGACAAAAATGATGGTACAAATCTTGATTTTTACAATAACACTTAATGTTTTTCTAATGATTGGTTAAAGATTCCTGACCACTGGGAAAATCCAACAGGGAAATATCACATTGGAATCAAAAACCTATTCAGCCTTTTCCCAGATAGACTTAAGACAAGAAGACAGGTTGGTTCTGCTGATTACATTATACTGTAAAATACACATATTTGCTCAATTCATTGCTGCCCTCGCATAAAAACAAACTCCAATAAGCCCTGCACTGCAGATCGATGGAAGCAAAATTTCCAATATTCACTGTCTTCAAATAAATGCTGCACTCATTGTACTACTGCACCCAATCGGATGATGTGGAACTTATTCAAGTGGCCTTACTTTGCAGGTTTTCCATTTTAATTGTTGTTAGTTTTAAGAAATGATTTTGAAACAAATGCTGCTCTCAAATAAATGTAGCACTTGATTTAATGCCATATTTGAAATGCTAAAAATTTTAAGGCTGCAACACTTAACAGAGTAGATACAGTTATATGCTAGTGAGAAGGTCAGTATATAAAAACCTTGCTGAGGTCTTTGGTGGTTGTTTTCAAGACCAAGGGCAAGATTTTTCTAGGTTAAACTGAGCAAAGCCAGTAAATTACATTTTTCTCTATGGAAAACTATTGTAAAAAATAGTTTTATTTTGTTAGTGTGGAAAGCATTTTGGTTTGTAAAGGTCTGAATGGTGTCATGCAAACCTCAATCTTGACTAACCAATCAGAGTTCATGCTTATCATGGACTTTGAACCAAAGAAATTATGTTTTATCATTCTTTAACTGTACTCATTTAAACAGAAAGAAAGAAAAGATCAGTTTTGGAATCCTCTTCACAAGAAGTGTAGTGCTGACACTTTGAGAGAACTAGAGCAGTGGAATGCCAACCACCCTGCTAATAATCAGACACTGGTAAGGATTATTACAAGTTTAAAGTAGAATATAGAATACAACCTTAATATCTAAAACACCTAAAGAACATGTAATAATGAATGAAATAATGAGAGTTAGAGGGTTGGTTAATGCTAAAAAGACCATATTATTCTAAAAAACAAAATGTATTTAGTTTTAGCAAAAGGTTTTATAAAGTAGTAATGATAAGAGTATAAATGTATTAATATCACAGAAAAAATATAAATTGTGAATTTCAATTTTTTTTTTTAAAAAAAAAAGAAAATTTATTCTTTTTATGAGGATTTCTGTAATGCCCAAAAATAAAATACATACTACCAAAATAGGAAAATTTTATACCCTTTGTTCAGTTTGGTGGAAATTCACCATTTTTGGGAATATCAATGAAATCTTAACAAAAACAATAAAGTTGTACAGTTCCCTTAAATTTAGAATTCAATGTTTTGTGTTTTTTGTTCATTTTATTAAATCTTTTGTGCTTGTAGGAAGAAAAGTTAGTTTCAGAGGAATTACAATCTAAAGTAGAAGCTCTAAATACATTAGAAAAGAAGTTTTGTGACTGTGGTCCTGCATTGGATTGCATTGTGTTCCATGATGGAACAACTTGGAGGTAAAATATCCTTATAATTATCCGGAATATTTTGCACAAAAATCCAACAGTCATTACTAGCTGAACAGTGGCAGATCCAGGACCTTGATTAAGGGGGGGTTACCTTCCCTATGGGTGTTTGCTGATATTTGTGGTTGTTGACTCGAAACCTTTAACTAATTCAACAACCACATAAAGTCATGTTATCTTTGCCATATATAATTTCAATATTTCAAATCCTTTACATACGTTTGTATTAATTTCCATAAGGTCGCAATAATAGCAAGTATGATAGATATTGTAAGAAACAGACAACTTTTTTAAAAGACATGTTTC
>JANTNT010032114.1:0-12794 GCA_024752375.1 Entacmaea quadricolor | reverse complement strand
ATCTGAATAACAAAGAAAAAACGAAAAGCATCCTGGTCTTGGTAGTAAAATGACGCCATAATGCAAATCGCCTATTCTGACAGAAAGCGGCGAGATAACAAATGAAAAATTGAGTAAAAGCTTTTGGTGAACATGCATTTTGTTAAATGAAATAGGATTGATTAGCGATGTTCTTGAAAACGTTTTCCACCAATGTTTTAATCTTTTTTTTTTTTAATTCGATTGGCGTTTCTCAGCCCGATAAAGATCTCTCGATTTCCACTTTTCTTTTGTACTGTTTAATAAACGAGCAGGAGTGTTATCGGGATTAAAACCACGAGGCGAAGCCGAGTGGTTTTAGACCCGATAAAACACGATCTGCGAGTTTATTAAACGACTTCAAACACGATACCTGTAGGAGTTCAATAGTTTTATAATAATTTGATGAAAAGAGTTAAATTATAGCAAAATTATAGTTGGTTGAAAAGTTAAGGTCACTGACATGCGCATCAGGAACAAAAAAGGTCCCACACGTGTAAAACAGAACGAATGCATGAAGATAGGAGCGCTGCTGTGAAACTTTCAATGGGAAGTCTGTGATCGGTAATAAGATTTTCCTTTATGGTACTTTATACAAGTATCATATATTGCTGGGTTTAACGTGACGTCATTTCCGGAGTCGTGCGGAATTTTTATCACCTTTTCAAAAGAAAAATACTTGGTTGAGTGCACATAGTGGTCAGTTTTGACCATCATTTGAGGTTTATAATGAGATTCAGTCAGCTGATTGAAACCCAACAATACTTGGATGGCTTTATATCTGATAAAGCTATCCTCATTAGTATTCTTTATATAAAGAATACTAATGAGGAGTATTTTATCGGGTTTAAAGGTTCAACCACATGACCTATTTGCTCTATCTGATAGGTCGAAATGCTCATTAATTATTCATGAGTGTTTGAAACCTTGTTTATATCATTCATTTTTTCAAGTGTTGGTTAAGAAATTAACAACTAACCTATCGATAGGCGGCAGTACCAACACTCGGAGCATGTAGAAGGTGCTTTCATTGCCCTTGGCTTACATCTGCGAATGACTTACATTCACTTGCCTAGGATGACCACGTTAATGGCGGCCCCGTCTCTAATCAAGTGGAGACGTTAAAAAAACAGAAGATAATGTTGTCATTCCTCGAATTTTCCGCCTTTCCTAGCCTCTCTTGTTTTCGATCGGCACTCAACGTATCTTCTCAAAAAGTGCAGTTCTGAGGTTCATCTGAACGTGACATTACAATTTATAAGCGAAAGGCATAACATTTAATAAGGACGTCCTGGAGTTCCCAGAACAACCGAAGCTGATAATATGATCATAATGACAAACAACCAAAAGAATAATCTGTCAAGAACCATGGCAAGGTATCTCCATTCTTCTTTGTTCTTTTCAATCATCCTGCGATGTTTCACATCATCCGCCAATACCATAATACCTTGAGTGGTATTTGCATTCAAACTGGCTATCGTTGAACCCCTTCCTGGTCTATTCTGACAGCTGCATGAGACATTTGCTGTCTCAGTGAGTTCCGTCTCTTGTTCATAAGCATCGAGACCGTTATTGATTAACCGTCTGGACCCATCACCAACACGACGCTCCATATCTTTTCTCAACACCGAGAGTCTTTTGAATTGCTTTTTGGAAGAGACATCGTAGTTATCCTCAGAAATCGGCTTCTTGACTCCTAAGATCTTGCCTAACCACCCTAAGATGTAGTGCTGCACCCACTGGGGAACAGGTACTAGGGCTATCCCGGAATTCATATGGTGGATGTGAAGGACGTAACACGTAGCGATGAGAGAAAGAGCCACCTCGGCCATCACTGTGATGTAGAAGATTCCCAAAATTGGAACGTTTTCTGAGTTTCTCGGTAAGTTCTGAGCAGCCAGTTGCAAGAAGACTGCCATAGCAAGAAGAACTGTAATGCTCAGTGTAATCCTCTCTCCTGATTCTGGAGGCAGAAAAAATCCAAGAAGGACCATCCCCGTGATGATCATACATGGCACGATCAAATTAAACATGTAGAACAATGGCTTTCGTTTGAATTTGAATTCAATGGTAACATCAGAAAATGGGTGAGGACAGCAAGCGTAGGATTCCACATTCCTAGCTTTACTAGCTGCTATAAGGTCCCACTCAGCACTTTTAACATACTGTTTGGAATGTAAAGGAGAGTTGTCTATGAAGATGTCCAAATCTATCGTCTCAAATGTCCAAGATCCGAACTTCATAAAACAGGTTTGTTGGTCAAAGGGAAAAAAGGTGACATCTATTTGACAGGTACTTCGGAACGAGGCTGGACTATACCAGGCGTGGGCGCCATCGTGGTGCATGATAACACGTGTTTTGTATTTCTCAAGGCCACCGCTGAACTCACTATCTGCACTGTTAATTCAAAACAAGTTTCAGTCAAAAAAAAAAAAAAAAACCAATACACAAATTTTACAGTTGCAGGTAACTGGTTTCACAATTACGTGACCCCGACAACTCTAGTGTTGAGCGGTTTTGGCTTCCGTCAATCAAACTTATTACTAACACGTGTACAGATCGCAGTAAATTGATCGGCTGAAGTCTAATAGCCTCCTCCGCATGAGTCTCTCTATATCGGTCCTCCTTTGGTCTATATGGGCCTTCTGTGGTAAAAGAGAGGTTTGCTGTCTGCTCAATCCACAGGTCTCCCGGGCCCTAGTTAATATTCCTCATTCGTCATTCTAGAGTTGCCTGCGAAGGAGGCTAATTAGAAATATGCATGTGGACGTCTGGAGTTTAGTTGTGGGTGTAAAAGGTGCAAGTTTGTCATAAATTATAGGCCAGCTTACGACCATATGTACCGGCCATAAAGTAAGGGGGTAGGACATAAAAACTTCATTTTCTAGAGCTAAATTCGTTGTGACCCACCCCTATTTCATGTTGAATGTATATGACCCAGCCCTGTGCGATGGCCATATGGTTACTGTGGTACTGTCTATTGCAATTGTGGGCACGGTATACCCATCCCTAATTGGACGCTTGAAAAATGGTGAACCAGTTCATACTTTTCATGTCACCCCTTAATGACAGTTTATAATGGTATAATATTTACCTGTTGTAGAGTAAAATATCAGGAATCCTAACTACACGTGGTACATATCTCATGACCTTGTGGTCTAATATTTACCTGTTATAGAGTACAATATCGGGAATCCAAACTTTAGACGGTTCGATGCGCACTCTCTTTATTCCTCCATATTTAGCAGGATTCCAGCGTAACAAGAAATTACTCCAATGCTGTAAGTAAGATATATTTTTGTTAAATAATAGGCCCTTTGCAGCTACCAATTACGTAATTGTACCAAGGGCGGTAGGACACGAACAATATTTGTTAAAATAAAATGCTAGTCTAAATGCTTTGGATACCTGTGTTGTTGCGTGCACGCCCCTGCGAAGAAGAATGGGTATTACTGTGTATCTCCGCAGACCATATTGATCAAAGGCGCGTAAACTCATTGTCAAAAGAAAACTAGTGCTTAATCTAGTTTGAGCTGCGTCGGTGTATAATACATAGAAACGATGGATGGGTTGTAGGTAATTTGAAACATCGTAAATAAATACGAGTTTACTTAACTGACGTTTCGGACGTTAGTCCGTCGGAGTAAAAGAGACGAAGGACTAACGTCCGAAACGTCAGTTAAGTAAACTCGTTCTTATTCACGGTGTTTCAAATTACCTACAACCCATCCATCGTCTCTAAACTCAATGTCACTGCTTTACGCGCCTTCGAACGATATGGTCTGCGGAGATACACATTAGTAATACCCATTCTTCTTCGCGGGCGCTGCACGAAACAACACAGGTATCCAATGCATTAATTTTAACAAATTGTTCGTGTCTTAACGCCCTTGATTGTACTGGATTCCAATAAAAACTTTAGTTGTTTTTATTTGTTTGTTTGTTTATTTTTTAATTGCACAAAATTCGTAAGGCTGTCTCCAAACCTAATTTAAAATACTATTTTATATCTTTAAGCGATCGTCGATCTCAAAATACAGCGTAGTTTAAAGTTTCTTTGCGTTCCAGTAGAGCCTTTCCCATGGGATCAAGAGCTGAATTCTAATTCGTCATTGAAGTGAAATATCAGAACTTCACTTTTAGATGCAAAGGGCCTATTTTATAAATGGAGCTGCACACTCCTTATGACGTCATCTTCTACTACCAGAATCCACTTCGTTATTCCTTTTCTAATTATAATAGACCATTTCCGAGATACACTCCTATTACCGCGAACATTTTGAAGTCGAGGCTTGGTGCGAAGTTTTCTTAATTACTGTCTTTTTCATACAAAGCCTCGAGTTGACACTATTGTTCGTGGAACTGGGGCGTATCTTGGAAATGGCCTTTTCATCCCATCATCTTTTCACAAACTCAGTGGGGGAATTAAAACATCGAATAAGAAAGGAATTTGAAGGGGATTCTGGTAGAAGGGGTATTAAAACATCATAAGGGGAAATTGTATCTACCAACTTGTCGTTCGGACCAAATTCTTTTTACTTGCACCTCACAGCCAAGCCATTTGCATTGAAGTGAGAACTGATTTTATAAATGGAAGAAAATAAAATTTAGAACGAAAAAAAGACAGTAAACACACCTGTCGAACCCAGACGTTTGTTGTGATGATTTGGTTCTTGTCATCCTGTTGATAAAGCACAGCGATAATTAGAAAGTATTCAGTATTCTTTGCAAGAACTAGACTTCAGTCCCACATGTCGCCCTATCTTATATTCCTCAAAAGCGACCAACTTGCCCTACCAGCATTACTGGCCCCTCTGATGAGCTGTTACCTCACAGTCTATATCCTTAGAAAGGAAATCGAACCGGCCAAAGTGACAAAGTAGGGTTCATCACTACTCAGAAAAAATGGCTCTTTCCCGAATTCGTTTGAGTGACCACGAAACAGTGGTCAAGGAACCATTGTTTCGTGGTCACTCAAGGGAATCCAGGCAAGGTCTATTCAATGTGTTGTGTCAAATTACCTTGGCTTCTATACTCATCAATAATACTGTCTACCCTACCACCTTTCCATTTCACTTACAATATAATATGTTGTCCTTACCACATTGACGAGCTGTACAAGTTCCAGTCCAAATCGTACTCTGCTTAAAGTCCTATTAGCATCAGGCACTGGATAAGCATCTTTATTATACTCCCTTATAAGGTCATTGAGCAGTTTTTGTTCATAAGATGAAGCTGCTCCTGTTATTAAAAAAAAGCTATTTTATCAATTCCGTTCTTCCCTTTCCAGCCGTTCTCAGTAGGTATAACACTTGGAAGAGCTATCTCGATGGCAATCAAAACAATAGATTCCTATGATAATTTTTTCTTTGTTTTCTAGTTTTTTATTTTATTTTTTTTATTTTATTTTTTTTTCAGTGTAGAATTAAATCCAATTGGAATAGATTGTCAGAGAAGTTCAACCCGAGCCACCGTTCTTAGGCCCCGTCCACACGTATACGTTTACATTTGTAAACGCATTAATTTACGAATCCTGTCCGTCCACACGTAAACGCTCATCGTTTACGAATCGTTTTCACCCGTCCACAAGTAAACGCTCCAACACGTTTGATAAACGATGGCATACAGCGAGTACACATGCGTTATCAGTTTGAGCAGGCAATTCTTTGTTCTGGAATGACTACCAGATCAGAAAAGTTGTCCCACCAAGCGCTTGTACGACCTGGTCTGGTCCAAAATCTTCGGCGGTTAGGTTTTTTTGCTTCGTAGTCGCTTTACACGACTTGTTGTTGTCGTTGTGGAGCATAATAATCTCGCAAGGTTAAACCTTCTACTGTAGCTGGCCTGGATTTCAAGAATTGCAATATTTAAATGAATACTAGCAATTACGCTTGAAAGAAGAGCAAGTTTCAAACAGCTCAAGACACTAGTGTACGCCATCTTGGAAACAAACTCGATAAGGGAGACTGGAGCTCAATCGTGACGTCAGCGTTTTCAAATCGTTTACGAAAGTATTCGTTTACGCTGTCCACACGAAGAAAGGTAAACGGCGTTTTAAAAAGTATCCACTTTGGAAGCCGTATTCGAAAGTATGAGTTTACGATGAGCGTTTTCATCGTTTACGTGTGGACGGAAGGCCTAAACGCTAAACGCATACAAATGTATGCGTTTACAAATAAACGTATACGTGTGGACGGGGTCTTAATTACATCAAAATGAATTTGATGACTTTATTGTTGTTGTTGTTTGTGTTGTTGTTTGTTGTTGTTGTTGTTACAAGGCGGCGGTCATGCCAAAATTTTTAGAGCTTTTCAAATTCTAAATTCTAAATTAAACGATTAGAGTAGATTTAATTTTGGAGATTATCCACTTGTTATTACTGTAATAAAATTGATATTTTTAGTTGTAAACACTTGTAAATAAACGATGTGACGTATGACTTTTCATCCAACAGCCAATCAGAATGCAGGAAAGCCGTTGTATATTTGTCAGTATTCCACTCTATTTTCTTTGGTGTGCGATAAAATAGTTAGACAATGCTTACTCGTGGCACAGCATGGAATATCTCACGGTCTTGTCTGAAGGCTCGTGTGTGCACGAAGAAAACACAAGTGACGCGTGAGGTATTGCATGGTATCGATGGTATCCACTTGAAAGTATTGTCTAACTGGTATTAGACTATATGTATTTTTCTCAGATATTTGCTACTCTATCATAAGCGTACACATTATTATTTTTTTTTAGAAAATGCGTTAAGTTAACTTGCATGCAATCGCCACTGCTCTTAAATAACAGCAGCAAGTTTAAGTCGAAGTATGTAGAATGTGATCAAGTTCAAATAACTGAAACAAGTAGTGATAGTGTGGATAGTGAACCTCACGGAAGAGCACCTTATTATTAAGTTTATTTTTAGGTGATTAGCAACGCATAGCTCTCACCTCGGCCTCGGTTTTTCCAATAAAATTTCAAAAAAAAAAAAAAAAAAAAAAAATTGAAAGACAGTAAAAATATAGTATTTTATTGCAGTAATGACATCGTTATCCAAGTAATAGGAATTTTAAATACACCTTGCGAGAACTGAGATTTATTCCGATACTGCCATATGTAGCAATCTCGAGCAGAAAATCAATTTATTCACGGTCAATGAAAGTCGACTCCGAAAGAAGTTTGGAATCTGAAATTTTTCTTTTTCTTTTTAAGTCGACGCGTGTTAGATCTTCTTACTTACCTTTTATGATAGAGATTAACGACCAGAGGACGAGAAGTCGTAGAGTCGTCGTCTTCATTATAATATATTTTCTTTGATTCCTTCCACAAAAATAAAATCTCAAATAAAGAAAATAAATCAGAATCGTATGAGATGAAGAGTACTAATCGAAAATGAAAATTTAATTTCCCCGATATCTCACTGCTTGACTCTCATTAGTATTCTAAAAAAATACTCTAATTTGAAAAGACTACTGTCAAGTAAATACCGCTTACTGTGGCCTCTACCGAAGTTACATCTTTTGATAAGAGATAAACAAGGGTTTTATTGCTTCGTTTGTAAAAACAACTTTTATCAAGACCAAGACCAAATAGATATAAATAAATATGTCAGTGGAAGAACTTCAACAGTGGCTCGACTTAATCCACTCAATCACATTGGAATATTTATCTAGAAATGCTGAGTTTCAGTTTGTGAAAGGTGGAAAAGGTGAAAAAGTGCCATTTCTAAAATTAAATTAAAACAATGAAATTAACTCAAGCCATATTGAAGCCGAGAGGAGATTGCTCTCGCTAGAAAATAAATCCACGAAGAATCTACATTGTATTAAGGATTAATGAAAATAAAGTTTTGTAGAAAGAAAAGAAATAGATGGTTAACTCTAGAAAGTTATCAAGGTTATCAAGGTACCTCGATATACAGCTAATTCGTGTGTTAGTAGAGATGATATGGTTAATGTTTATTAGAAAATTGTACGGATTCGTTCATAACGACAACACATCGATCAAACTGAGAACATTGTTATTGTTGATGAAGTCCTAGCAAAGTTACAATACAAGAAAAAAAATCTTAATAAATTCAAATATTGAGGAAAGTAATTTGTAGCCATTTCTTTTGTCATAATCATCTGTTTCTGAAAACCCCTATTTTCGTTTTTTTTTATAAAACTGTAGAATCTTTAGCACTATAAGATTCAGTATTTCTAATGTATCGGTCTGCATAAAGACCGATTAACACTGCTAACGCCATGACTTACGATTGTCGTAAGGTTTAAAGCATGTTTTTAAAATGCTACAACTTTTTTTCTTGTCGTACACCAGGGACGTAGCGAAACCCAAGATCAGGGGCCTATACATTCATTAAAATTGTCAAAATTTGGGGGGTCAGCCCACCCCCCCCGTACAAAACAGCCGAGCATGGCGTCAGCAGATTGCATGTGACAGCTATAGAGAAGTTGTACCGTGTAAATGAGCCTTAAGACTTCCATATGAGATGCTACTGAACTTAATTTTGTAAACGTTACTATCCTAGCTAATGTAATCAATGGTAGGTCAGATAGGTCATTTTCGCGCTAAATATGATAATTTGTTTATTTGCACCCAATTTGGGGTAATATTTTAGGATTAACAGGTTTAAGTGGCACTCAAAGCAGTTATACATTTAGGACTTAAAAACCTTCAATCACCCAGCACCTATGGTCATGGCTTTTTAAGATACAAAATAGATTGACCAAAGCCGAAGATAAAGTTTAAAAAATGATTTGCATCAAAAAATTTGGCCCGTATTTGTCGAAATTAGACCCTTAAGAAAATAAAACTGCTGCCTTCGGAGAAAAGACACTAAAACAGCGAAATTCGTGTCGTACTGAGTTTAATTTACGACAAAATATAGAAGCTATTGTTTTTGTTTGCTAAAAAGAGTGTTGTGATTAGGGCCGGCAGTAGATGTCGAGGCATCCTTGGTGCTCATTACTGAAAACACTGTCACCTTCAGTGGTAACAAAAGGGTCTCTGCATTGGTATATATTATTACAATCTTTCCTCTGTGCACATACAACACGCACGCAGGAAATATTCTTATCCTTATTTTACCAGGAATTCTTCGTAGCAACGAAGTGGACTGACTAAGTAGCGCTGTCAGAAATGCAACGAAAAGGCAAAAATAGTAAAAAAAAAATTATCTGGACTTTACCTCATGATTTACAGCAGTGTTCTTCACAGTTTTAGCGAATTTCTGTCGTTAAAAACCAAACCCTTGTGAAGAATTGAGAAACAGTCGCCTATAAATTGTTTCATTTGTAAGCGATTTTTATAGCGGTACAATAACAATCGCCACGTACTCTGCAATGATCACTGTAACCTGTTAATTAGACCTGATCTGATCTGGTATTTAATCCTAGCTTTCATTATCACTGATTTTTTTAAATAAAAATGAGATGGAGTTGTCAGACTCTGCCTTTTGCTCGACTGTGTCAACATTTTTTGTAATTGGTAAACGGCGAGATTTAGTTTCCTGGATGAAAACCCGTTTATTGTTCACATTTTATTAAGATGCTGTTTTTTTTTTAATGGAGACGTGAGGAATAGTTTACCATTGGGTTTACAAATAAACACACACACACACACACACACAAAAGAGGAAATTGCCTTGAATACCGAGAGTACTTCGTCTAAAATGTTAAAAAATAGATAGGCTGGACAAATTCAGCACTAATGGGCACGTGCTAATCAAGTTTATCTCATTAGATATTTTCTCCCACTTCCATTGAATAGTACTTACTGAAACCATTACCGAATTCGCTGAAGTGACTTTGAAACAATGGCTTCATTTACAGACTATTTTCCCGCCTCATCCTGTTTCGATGCCACCAAAGCGAATTCTGAAAAGGTTTTTAATTAATTTTGTCACTAAAATTACTTGAAAACAAAGGTAACAAATCTACCATAGTAGCATAGTATAAGCCTAAAAAAGATTGAAGTACACGGCATGTCTAATTAGTGAACAGTTATCTGGTTGCTATGCGTTATTTCCTCTTCTGCAGCAGTCAATAGAGCTGTTAAGCGTGACGTCACTGATTTTTTAAAAATCATCTTTCAGTCTTGAAAAATCACAGAAAAGATAAAACACACTTCTGTTAGGGTACTGGCAAGATTTCATTGAGCTATAAGCACTAGATAGCGAGATATTAAATTTTGAAGTTCAGAATTTCCCCATACAGTCTCTTATTTGGCTCGGCTGGACCGAGACTTCGTATAGAGATATTTTTTACATTCAACGCCCCATATCTCAGCCGTTTTGCTCTCGAATGATCCCGAATTTCTGTCAGCTTAAGTGACTAGTGCATGAATCTTGAATTGGCTACCAAAATCCTTTCCGTCGTTCCCAAGATTCTCAGATCAAGGGAACTAAAGCAACTGAATGACAAACAAATTCGAAGAGGATTCTGGTAGTGGTCGTACAAGACGTCAAAGGGACAGAAAATGAAGCAAAAACCCTGATTCATGACGGAATATACAAATCTGTTTTAGCATTGCTCCGTTTCGATATCAAGATTTCTCTAAAATTTTGACATCGATGTGTCTTATTAGTTGATAATAGAAATTCTTTAAGGAAATAGTCACGTGATCTGAATTAACGCGAAACGAACTATCAAACATGGACTCCATTAGCTGGAAAATCAATCAAATGCACTTTTGATATAACAAATTTGTTCTTGAAATCTGGATCTCGAGAACTTGTTTCATTCCAGTTTATGTTACGATTGGCAAAATCCGCCGGCAAAAGTTCATAAGCTTACATACGTTTATGTTTAAAACAGCTCTTTCCTTAAATCATTATCATCATTAACTTTATTAAAGTGCCAGTTACAAACTTCTAGCGGATCACAAGTACCCAAAAATCGGAAATCACTATAAATTTATACTTTACTACATAAAATTTAATATCGAAAAAAATTCTTACTGAGATAAACCTATTTAAAACAACGTCGGAGGAAGGTCTGAAACCTGACATCTATTCTTGTGCTTCCACACTGACGTATGCTATTTTAAACTTTTTAAAACACCTTTTTAGGAATTATGGCCCTTTATATAAACCGGAACAAATTTACAAATTCATACATCCTAGCCTCTAACCTCAATGTTGAAAATCAACCGTAGCTAACAGCACATGAGTTGCACTTCATCTCAAAGTTATAAATTTATTGTAAGCATTTGAGTTTGTTGGCAAACAAAATTAAGAAAGTTAGATTATTTTCCCTTGATATTTCATAATATCTTCATAGATTATTCGCATTCTTACTATTTAGCGAACATGTTACTATTTCATTCAAGAAAAGATATTAAGTACAGCAAGATTTGTAATAATTGAATTAAAGCCGATAACTTATTTGCAAACAGGTGTTCTATGTATTGTAGCCTAGTTTTTCTATATAATTCGTTAAAAACTTTAAATCAAAATTTAATTTAACGTATGAAAATGTAGATATACAAAACGAAGTTTTTAAAATAAAATACCTTGAAAATCAAACTTACCTTGAAAAAGAAAACGTTCTTTTACGAAGATTTTAAGGTGTCGAAGTTCTTGGCAAAAACCCTTTTTAAGCTCAATTTTTTCACCACATTTACTAATGTTAGAGCCACGAAGGAAAATCACCTCCAAGAAAAAGTTTGCTTACCGCTGAGCAGGAGTTTGTTTTGAAAACATGCGTAGTAACAGTATAAAAGTTTTATCGTCTTGAACTCATAGGACGTTGCATTTGTGGTTTGGGATGCACACTTAAGCTAATGGTATTTTTTCCCATTATTTATGCTGAAAAATATGTATAATTCTCATGAGGTTTCTTTAGTATTGGCAAACCTTCAAGCGAAAATCATAGTATATTTGTAATTTTGGAAGTACTTCCCGCCTTTTCATCAGCAGCGATGAAAAGGACGCGTCTGCATATTGAAGCTGACACCTGCAGCTCCCGCTGTGATAATAACTTTCTCTACACGGAAATCAAATTACTAATTTGTTCCTTTAAATGGATTTGCGGTTGAGCAATAAAATCCTAATAAATAAATACGATAAAACAAGTTATTCCAGTCTAGATGTTATAATACATTAGGAGTTAGTTGAAAAATATCCTTAAAATGAAAGTGGAGTTAGCCAGAAAACCGCAGGTAATCCAACTTGGCATTAAGTGTTCTTAAAACCGATTCAAGTGTAAATTTCGGAGCGATTTCTAAGTACCTTTTAAGTTGTTTCTACTTAAACTTACAATGTTTGAGACGTACTTTTTAACTGAGAATTAAAGCTATATTGGCTTTATCATATTGGTGTGATTTTATTATGTATAATTACATTATGATTGGATAAATGCATGTCAAAAACAACTAATACAACTGTGAAGGGGAATATTTATACATATATGAGTCATGATTTAGGATATCTATTCTTCGTTCTATTCATCCATCACACAATAGAACAATAGCATAGACAATAGAGAACAATACAGGCCATAGGTGTTGATTACCCTTAAACATGACGGGTCTACCCAGAATTCCGTGCAGGCACTCCTCATTTTGAATCAAAAATTAATGGCGGAATGAAACAGGGTCGCGAGGAAGCAGAGATTAAGGCAAAATTGATAAGAATCGCAGCCGTTATTCCATTTATTGGCTGAAAATTTTTATAGTTATTATAACTGAGACACAAATACCTTATTGCTGGTAAAGGTACGGTAATACGAGCAACAAAAACACTCAACTCGTCTCGCAACATTGTTGCGTTGCAAGTTGCAGAGCGA
>JANTNT010031781.1:0-12799 GCA_024752375.1 Entacmaea quadricolor | reverse complement strand
GGCTGTAAATTATTAAAAATCCAGTGTTTTTGGCGGGTGAGGACTGGGTACTAGTGACTTAGCGACCACTCCTCTTCGATACGCAGTTCTTTTAAACATACGACATCAATACATCACATTTTTGTGATAAAACGTGATCCAACTTTTATCTAATATTTTGATTTTCTATGAAAATACCGTGCGCGAGCAGGGTGCGCAGTAGCAAGGGTCCCGAACTACCTTAAGGCATGGTATTCAAAAACTAACTAACAAAACATGGTATTCTATCGAATTACCCAATTTGCGCATGAACCCTGTTCAAAGTTCGACAACAAAGTTCCTTGTGAACTTCCGAAGTAAAGCTTGAACTTCGAAACCCACTCGTCAAAAGTTATGTGAAACGCAATGTAATTACAAATGCGCCTTTTGTGCTTGATACACCTTAATTTAGATTATTTAAAAATAGTTTTAATCATAGTAGTTTTCCAGTGTTATACTTATATAACACCAATGTTCTTACAGATATCCCGTATTATTCGAACACCCTGCGGTAACGCCTTGTTGGTTGGTGTTGGTGGATCTGGTAAACAATCGCTTACAAGATTAGCTTCATTTATCGCTGGTTACAGTATTTTTCAGATTACATTATCCAGGTAGGAAATTGGTTGACGTAGTTGAATGCTGAACGTAATACCACATACTTTTTTTGTAAAACAATCGGTCTGGTTGCACCATAGCATAAATTATCAGTCAGATATATCAGTATATGGTTATATTTACCGACTAGCCCGGAGGTCTGCATAAATAGAAAAACTTCACAATAGGTCTTCAATGTATGATAAGGATAGTGGGTGTAGAGACCGAGGTCCGCCGGATATCTCATACGGATCTCTGGACTAAACAATCAGAGCGTGTGCTTATCGTACATTCCGAGCAGGAAGAATTTTTTCTGTATTTGCTTTGGTTTACACTAGGACGTATAACGTGACTAACTTGATGGACGATCTAAAAAACCTGTACCGTGTAGCTGGATGTGATGGTAAGGGAATAACATTCATATTTACCGACAATGAGATCAAAGACGAGGCCTTCTTGGAGTATCTCAATAATGTACTGTCATCGGGAGAGGTTAGTACTGAAATACTAAGAATAATTCAGTTGTAATAAATATTAAGACCTTGCTCATTACCGATATTTATATTCTAGGTATCAAATTTGTTTGCACGAGACGAGTTAGACGAGATTTCTCAAAACTTAATCCCAGTCATGAAGAAAGAACTACCGCGAGTACCTCCAACTCAAGATAATCTGTACAGCTATTTTATATCCAGGGCTCGCAAAAACCTACATGTTGTGTTATGTTTTTCACCGGTAAGTCTAAAGGCCGGTTCACACGGGCTGTTTTTGCTGCGATTTTGGTGTGCGATTTTTGCTGCGGATTTTGCGGCGATTTCAATGCGATTTCACTGATGCAAAATCGCGCGTGTGAACAGCAGGCGATTCCACTGCGACCTAAGAAATTCGTGTCGCCGCGATGTCGCAGGGGTTTTGAACATGCGGGCTTGCTACGATTTTGCATCGCGGTAAAATCGCACCCCGAAACCGCAGCAAAAATTGGCTCGTGTGGACAGGCCTTAAATCATCCTATAGATTTTAATTTAAATCTGGTATTTACTTGGACTGCTATTTGCGTTAATAGGTGGGTGAAAAATTCCGTAACAGGTCTCTAAAGTTTCCTGGTCTTATCAGTGGTTGTACTATGGACTGGTTCACCCGCTGGCCCAAAGATGCTCTTATCGCTGTGGCAGATTATTTTCTCTCTAAGTTTGACATTGTATGTACAGCAGAAACTAAGAGCAATGTGGTCAAAAGTATGGGTGTTTTTCATGACTTAGTGGCTGAAATTTGCACGGAGTACTTTGAAAGGTATGAAGCGTGTTCCAAAATACACGTGGGCTAGCTTACTTATGTAACGTGCATTTTTTTTCTTGTAGATTTCGACGTCAAACCCACGTGACACCGAAGTCCTATTTGTCATTTATCGATGGATACAAGACAATTTATCATGAAAATAAATCACACATTGGTGAACTTGCTGATCGCATGAAAACAGGTCTAGACAAGCTAGTAGAGGCTAGTGCGTCTGTCGCAGAGTTATCTAAGGAACTCGTTGTCAAAGAGAAAGAACTTGCTGTTGCTTCAGTCAAAGCTGATAAAGTAATATTTATTAACCGCTTGAATTTTATTGTTATCTTTATTATATCTTGTTGGTTTACTCTTCTTAATCTCGTTTTATTAATCAGGTTTTAGCTGAGGTAACTGTTAGTGCACAGGCTGCAGAAAAGGTTAAAGCATCGGTGCAAAAGGTTAAAGACAAAGCACAGGCTATTGTAGACGAGATTAACGTAAGTTAACTGATAATACAGCCGTCTTTATTTTTGTGTAGTTCTACATAATACTAACCCTATAGTTGTCTAACTGTTGCGATGATAGGCAGACAAAGTTATAGCTGAAGGTAAACTCTCTGCAGCAAAACCGGCTTTAGAGGAAGCGGAGGCAGCTTTACAGGTAAACCAATTTATTTAATGAAAAATTACTTGTAAGCAATAATCAGTAAAATCTTGTAGATAATCGATGTATTTAGTTTCATCAATAGTTGTAACCATTGCGTGTGGGTTTGTATAGACAATCAAAGCTGCAGATATTTCTACCGTGCGTAAACTGGCCAAACCCCCACATCTCATCATGCGCATTATGGACTGCGTGTTGCTGCTATTTCGCCGAAACCTTGGGCCTGTTGTATTTGATCCAGAACGTGTATGTGTCACCCCAAGCTGGAGTGATGCACTCAAGGTACGTATACCGATTACTGGATTATGTATCAATAGTTAATGTTGTATCTTCGGAACTAATGTATAATTTTAATACTGTTGACTATCTTTCTAAATTTAAATTTAGACTTCAATTAAGCAGCCTACCTTAAACTAGTACAACTGCTAATTATTCTTGGTATTTTACGCAACAGCTCATGAGTTCTGGAAGTTTCCTACAAACGCTGATGAATTTTCCAAAAGATACTATCAATGAAGAGACCGTTGAGTTGTTACAGCCGTATTTACAAATGCCTGATTACACACTGGAGACTGCCAAGAAGGTACAACAACTCTAGTTTTATGTCAATTTATAAGTTAGTTTCATTAAGACAACAGTTCAGGAAAAATAAGGACTCACACTCAAATTGTCAATTACAAATTACACACACACACACATGTATATATGTATATATGTATGTATCGTGATTCTCATAAGATTGATCTAGAGCGAGCCGCCAATATAAAGCCGTATTGTCGGCTCAGAACTACAGTGCGTGATCAAACTTTTAAGAGAATCGCTTCGCGACTACAGCCAATACGGATCTATTTTCTTCCAACCAGCCGCCCATATAAACCCGTATTGGTGGCTCAGAATCGCAATAAGTTGTAAATATTTTTGGAGAATTCGTGAAAGGAAGAATGAATGAAAGAGTATCAGGGGCGAATCCACGATTTTTAAGGGAGGTGACTTAAATGGTAAATATCACATGTGCCAACACCAAAGGAAACCCATAAAAGGTGGAGAAATGGTAAAAAAAGTAGCAAAAGGAAGCCGGTGCATAGTCACCCCTTTACCACCCCTGGCTCCGCGTCTGTGCATATTTAATATTTACTTTAATTTGAATATTTACTTTAACTTGTACAGGTTTGTGGAAACGTTGCTGGTTTGTCTTCCTGGACTATAGCTATGGCCTTTTTCTATGGTGTTAACAAAGAGGTTTTACCATTAAAGGTCAGCATCGTTCAACACGAATTGTTCATATGAAATTTAGACAATCGTACATAAAACAAGTCTTTATACCTTTAAATTATTTTATCCTTTATTTATCGACTAACTGTCTGTATAACTAAACATCGTAAGCTATAAAATCAAATTCCACTTGAAAACTGACCTCGATCTTATTCATACTGCCTTACGCTACAGGCTAATCTGATTGTACAAGAAGCTCGTCTCAAGGTTGCCATGACAGATCTTAACAAAGCACAAGCTCAACTTGATGACAAGCAACGAGAACTTGATGCGGTCCAGGCTCTTTATGATAGTGCTGTCAATGAAAAACAGGTACTGCCTATATAGTAGTGCTGATGGGTGATTACCTCCTTGTTGCCGTTGTTGTGACTAAAAAGCTGAAAACAATAATTTTAAAGCAAATTTAATTTTCTTTTATTTGTATACATGCACCTATTTCAATTAACGCCGTTGTCATCGCCAAAGGCGATAGGAACAAAGTACAAACCTAATTACTCTCCATCGGAGATCTTTGCCTAGTGGTTCTGGCATAGTCAACATGACCCATAATGCGTCTCGGTATTGTAAGGACCAATCACCTATTGCCTATCGCCTTTGGCCTTTGGCTATAGGGGATAACGTTTACTAAAATAGTTTTATGTTCACACGAGGTTCCTCCTCTGACTACCTAAGGGAGTGTGGACCTTTATACATTTCTTTATTGTACCCTATATCTGTCGTCTCAAATTGTCAATCTATCTGGCTCCAACTTCTCGGCTCTAACAACCGTGTTATAGCATTTGATTTAGTGGACTGATTGGGTTGTGTACACACACATTCATAAATTAATTTGATTGCTTGTAGTGGACGTTGCGCCCGGGCCTTATTTTTAATAACATTTTTATCATTGACGTTGATGTATTTTATCCATCAAGACATTACTTGATGACGCTGAATCTTGTAAGAACAAGATGGTTGCTGCTTCTGCTTTAATCAATGGACTGGGAGGAGAGAAGGTGAGGTGGACTCAACAGAGCAAAGAATTCCAAGAACAAATCGGAAGGTACTGTTAATTGTTTTTATCGTCATTGCAACATCTAATCTTTCTCCTTCTCATCGTCATTATTATCGCCTCATTGTTCAGTTTTCTATACTCTTGTAGCTAGATTTTATCAACTATACATTTTTGAATGTGAGTGCTGTTTTACTCCTTTTTATGGTTTGCATAGGCTTGTTGGTGATGTGCTATTGGCCACTGGATTTCTATCTTATTCAGGACCTTTTAACCAAACCTTTCGTTCTCTGTTAACGGAAAGATGGCAGAAAGAAATGTTAGAAAACAAGATCCCATTTACAAAGAACCTAAACTTAACATCCATGTTAACTGATGCTGCTACGGTCAGTGATTTTTTAAATATTATATTGATATTATTGCTATTTGAGTATTACAATGCTAATATATTGCACTGTATATTTTTCTAATAGATTGGGGAATGGAATCTTGAAGGCTTACCGAGCGATGAACTGTCGATTCAAAATGGAACCATTGTAACCAAGGCAACACGATTTCCTCTGCTCATCGACCCACAGACACAAGGGAAGTCTTGGCTTCTTAATCGAGAAAAGCAGAACGATCTACAAGTAAATTAAAGAACAATGAATAGTACTTCTTGTTTATATATAACATTAGCAGATAATACACTAAAACGTTTGATGTTGTGCCGTCAGGTAACCTCGTTGAATCACAAGTATTTCCGTAATCACCTTGAAGATGCTTTGTCACTTGGTCGTCCACTTTTGATTGAAGATGTTGGTGAGGAGCTTGACCCAGCCCTGGATAATGTATTAGAGAAAAACTTCATTAAGTCAGGCTCTACTTATAAGGTTAAAGTTGGAGACAAAGAGTGTGACGTAATGAGTGGATTTAGAATGTACATTACTACCAAACTAGGCAACCCTGCCTATACACCAGAGGTAGGTGTACTCTAAATGCTAGTCTTTAGTAATAGCGTTTTCTACGGTTGCTAAAAATAGATATCGCAAAGCCTTGTGGGATCGATATGCGGACAAACTTTGCAAACAAAGGCGTCACTTACATGGAAAAGAAGATTAAATCGAAAATCCAAAATTTTTCCACGAAATGGAAACAAAAAGAAAACAAAACTTTGTTGCAGCTTATTAGCATGCGTGCTGGGCTTGGCTTGTCCGCACTTCAATCCCATGATGCACCTTCGTGATGTCATCCCTGGAAAGCGCTATTCCTTGGTGGGCTTGTTTGTGCAGTAACTAAGGCTGGGTTTACACGGTACCGGACGAATTTTTGACCGTTCAAAAAGTAGTACTTTTAGCCTTTCCGTCACACGGAACCGTGCTACCTGGGCAAAAATTTGAACGCCTAGCCGTACAAATTTGGGACCCGGAAAATTGAGGTCAAATTTTTGACTTGTACGGAAAAGAAATTGAACGGTATCGTGTAAACCCCTCGTCCGGACAACTTTTCGTACGGAAAAACATTTTTGGCGCGGCTGCTTTGCTGCGTGGCCACTTAGCTATGCTCTGCGCATGATCGAATAGCAAAACCAATGACATCATATTGATCCGGTAGATCAATATGATAATGTCACACTTGTTTAGAACCAAGTGTGGCTTAGTTGGCTAGTGCGCTGTCTGCTAAGCAAGAGGCTTGTAGTTCGAACCTAAGCGACCTTACACACTTGTTTCATCTTCTGTCTGATCCGTGTAGCTTAAGCTTTAAATACCCTTAAAACGGAGCACTGATGGACAGAGGGGGGGTAAAGTGTGCACCGTCGGCTTCCTGGGATACCATCTTCTTAACCGACGTTAAATAAAACGGCTTTACCTTTTTTATCCGGTTCCGTGTAAACACAACGTACTTTTACACAATTAAAGAGACGGCTCCGTGTAAACGGTATGTACGGGTCTATTTTTTAATGGTCAAAAATTCGTCTGGTACCGTGTAAACCCGGCCTAAAGTAAACATTCAATTTTAGATCAGTGCCCGCACAGCCATTATTGACTTTACCGTGACAATGAAAGGTTTGGAGGAACAGTTACTGGGTAGAGTCATCAACACCGAAAAACAGGTAAATAAATTTACTGAACTGTCGCATGCCACACAATGTATTTTTTGTTGAGATTTAGTTATGAGAGTGGTCCGTTTTGACTTAAGGAACTTGAAGCAGAGCGAGTAAAGTTGATGGAAGATGTTACAAGCAATAAAAGAAAGATGAAGGAACTTGAAGATAACCTGCTTTACAGACTGACAAGCACGCAAGTTCGTATTTATACTCGATTAAATAAACTTTGACCCACATACTTTTTGCAACATTTCCTTTAATTAATTTAAATTAATTAAAATATCCTGCAGCATGCAGATGCAAATTATAAAGGTAGAGTTGTCAACTTAATTCTTTTCAATTTTTCTGCATGTCTGAAAGGGTTCTTTAGTTGAAGACGAATCCCTAGTGGCTGTACTCAAGATTACAAAAGAGACAGCAGAAGAAGTCAGCGAAAAACTAGCTGTAGCTGCTGAAACTGAGACTAAAATAAACCTTGCTCGTGAGGAGTTTCGTCCTGTTGCTACTCGTGGTAGCATTTTGTACTTCTTGATTGTTGAAATGAGTATGGTGAACATTATGTACCAAACATCTTTACGTCAATTCCTTGGTGTCTTTGACTTGTCTATGGCAAGGTACAACCACTGTTTTTATAAAGTTTTGAATACGCCTTAGTATGACAGGCACAAATAAGTGATTGAGAAGCGAGAAATACTTTCCACATTTTTTTTTTCAATCTTAGATCTGAGAAGTCTCCAATCCCTGCCAAAAGGATCCAAAACATCATCGAGTATTTGACATATGAAGTGTTTAAATACTCATGCCGAGGTCTTTACGAGAACCACAAGTTCCTTTTTACTCTACTTCTTGCTCTTAAAATCGATATCCAGGGGGGTAAAGTCAAAAGCTCCGAGTTCCAAACGTTTATCAAAGGTAATATTGAAATCTATATTTATGATATATTATCATAATATCATAATATAGTGGCACATATTACCCAATATTGACCATCACGTGTCAACATCATTAATCACTTAAAGGCTGATAATTTATGTGCAATCTTACCCTATATTGTAAGGTGGAGCTGCATTGGACTTGAAGGCGTGTCCTGCTAAACCGTTTAAATGGATTACTGATATGACCTGGCTTAATTTAGTAGAGCTTAGCAAGTTACCTCAGTTTTCAGGCGTTTTAGATCAGGTTGGTAGAGAGACAGTTTAGCGCACATAATTATCATGTTATACGTTACTTTTTGAAGACATAATAATTTGATCTATGTTTATATTTATATTATTTATATTATGTATTATTTATTTTTGACATTTATGTGAAGAAAGTTTAGGCTAAGCTACACTTTGTTTGTCTTTCGTTAAAGTATCACGATGCTCAAAAAAATTCAGCAGTTTTATGTTTTGTGATGATAAATTTCCAAAGGTTCGTCGTAACGACAGTGGATGGAGGAGTTGGTTTGATAAGGATGCACCTGAAGAAAACCCTATACCTGATGGCTATCAGACATCTCTTGATACCTTTCGCAAGTTATTACTTGTCAGGTATAACGGAACATTGCAATAAACATTAGCCAGTTTAACAATTAAATATTAATAGATCTCTGACGTTTACTGATGTAGGTCTTGGTGTCCTGACCGTACTCTACCCCAGGCACGTAAATACATCGCGGACACAATGGGAGAAAAATACGCAGAAGGAGTTATTCTCAATCTTGAAACCACATGGGAAGAAAGTGATATACAGACACCTTTGATTTGTTTCTTATCTATGGGTTCTGATCCTACAGGCTCTATAGAATCATTGGCTAAAAGAAAGGGGATTGGTAAGACAGCATTTGAAGATATCACACATAATAAACTAGACAGAGAAGATATTGAAAAGAATATGTGAAGAACACAATTTGCGTATGATACTGGTAGAAACTGTATTGACGCCCTTATAGCAAACAGCATTTTGCTTTGCACATACTTGATAATTGACAATGGACGTTTTGGAGTTTTGAACTTCAAGAGGGCAAAAACTTTAAACTTTGTCTTTTTCCGATTTTCGTACACTGAGAATGTGTAAAAAAAAACTTTGCACAAAATTAGAAAATGAAGGTTATGGGTTTTGCTAATAGCAAAGTCAGTTTTGTATTTTTGAGCTCGTTTTAGCCAAAAATTATCCACGCCATGGAAGAAAAAAATATGAAAATCTTATTGGATTTTCTTGAATTTGGTTTTCGCTTGGCGTTTTCCCTCAAAATCTTGCAATCTCGAAGCTATAACTATATCGGAAAACCCCTTTTTCATATTTTAAATCAGCATTGAATTTAGATTGTGAAAAGTATGCTTTAAAAGCATTTTCACACTAGAGTTATTCTCAATATACACTATTCTGGAGAACAGTGTGACAAATGTGAATATTATTGTCAATTAGTGTTGGTATTGGTGGTGGTGGGATTGATAGTATTGGTATTGGTAATATCTGAACCAGTCTTATGATTGATGTGTTTTAGAATGCCGTGCCGTGTCTATGGGGCAAGGACAAGAAGTACATGCCCGGCGACTGATACAGCAATCAATGGCTAGCGTAAGTAAAACATTTTTTCTTAGAGATATGAATAGTTATTACAATAAAAATGAGCTCATCTGTTTTTTTTTTTTTTTTTTCCGGTTTCCATTCTTCCTTCGTACTGTAGGGTGGCTGGGTTTTGCTACAAAACTGTCATCTTGGATTGAATTTTATGGATGAATTGTTGGAGACGGTTACCACTGCTGAACATGCTCATGAGTCATTCCGAACGTGGATCACCACAGAGGGACACCCTCAGTTTCCTATTAGTTTACTGCAAGTAAGTTGAGCGAGACCTGCCATTGAACGGTATAGACTCGTTACATTTGATCTTAGTTAATTTCAGTCGGGTTCATCCTCTATTGATCATTCAGAAATTGTTTATTTTTTATAATTAAAGTCATCAATCAAGTTTACAAACGAGCCTCCACAAGGCGTAAAGCCTGGTCTAAAGAGAACCTATGCAGGGATTACCCAAGATCAACTAGACATCAATAATATGATGCAGTGGAAGCCCATGTTATACGCTGTAGCATTCCTACATACTGTCGTACAGGTATTCGTTAAGGATTTCATCCCTTGAATATTTTTTTATTAGTTTTAATAAACACAAACTTGTTGTAAACGAAAGGTTAAGGTCGACTTTTTAAGGTCGTTTTTTTTTCCAGGAACGCCGCAAGTTTGGGCCCCTTGGATGGAACATCCCATACGAATTCAATCAAGCAGATTTTACGGCGAGTGTACAGTTTATCCAGAATCATTTGGATGATGTGGACCCCAAAAAGGTCAAATTATAATAATGCATGGTTTAGTAGCATACAAATAGGAATACTGGCCCAATTACTATTGTTCTTAATTCATTTTCAATCTCATTCGGCCGATCGGCTGAGACCCATCGACAGTTCGGGGTCAATGCGACATTGAATAATTTTTATATATTAAAAGTGTAAATACAACGATTGGGGGAGGGGTAGTTCCGTTGTTACGCATTTATGTATTTAACAGGAAACGGGACTATCCCTCCCCCCATCGTTGTCCTCTGCTAAAACAAGTTCACGTGGGGAAAAAACGTTTTCGGCTCAGTCAAAAGCGTAGTTGGAGGCGTGCTAAACGTCAACTTCAAACTCGTTTCGATCCAGTCAAAAACGGAGCGCGGAGCGCTCAAACTGCAAATCGCAATATATAGGAAAGATATAGGAAAGACATTACAAAACCTGGAAATTCGCATCGCTGCACACTCTAATCCCTTACATACCTCAGAGCCAGCACGCCACTTGACAAAACGCCCAACTCAAATTCCAATGGAAAATTCTATTCCCAGTGCAAGGATATTGAAAAAGAAAATTCATTGAAAGATTCATGATCAAAGAAACCGTCCTTAAATAAACAAACAGCGTGTTTCATTGCGCAACTGTTCCCAAAGGGAGTGACTTAAAAGACATGAAAAAGCCTGACTAAACTCAAACTGTTTCTACCTGACACTTACGAAGAACAATTAACTTGACTTTCTTTGAATAAAATCACTGGATTCTCGTGTAACAAGAGAAGCCAATGACGAATGCTTTTTTTGAGGTACACCAACATGGCCGCCATGACGTCACATGAAAATTTTCTATAGGAGAGTGGCAGTACTTAAAAAAGAGTCGCTCACAAACCCAGTTGATTGCAGGGTTGTTTGGTAACTGGCGAGAAGACACAAAGATGCTGACCATTGTAATACTTCTTACCTTGCTGACGTGTTCTTGCCTTGCAAAAAATGGGAACCTAAATCTTGGAGAAGGTATATATACTCCAAACACAGATCTTCTCGGATCCATACCAAATGGAATTCCAATGTTCAAGCCTTTTAACCCCAACTGCTTCGAAACCGTTAATATCAGCGTAACCAACAAGTACGATGATTATTATAAGGAGACAGCCGCGTTTTACAAAAGCATATCGGCTCAACTGGGTATGTCAGCATCCATGCAGACCGATTTTACCTTGGGAGTTACACTGGACTCTGCGACAAACTCCATAAGTTCTTCCAACCGCACGGTGAGCGGAAACTTAATGAAGTTGGCTGCAAGGTCTCACAAACGAGTACTCAGAGCAGAATGCATACTCAATGGAGATCTGGATGACCGTTTAATGAGGGCTTTCCTAACCCTGAACGACTCTGTTGCTAATCCCTGGCATCCCGAGTCCTGGAGAGCTTACGATATATTCATCAGAACTTTTGGCTCACACATGATTGCGGAGGTCATCTATGGCTCAAGCATCAACCAGTACGCTTTTGCCCAAGCATCTTCTCAGTACAGCCAACGAGATTTCACCGTAAAAAGCTGCATTTCTTTGGCTGGTCCTGGCGGTACTATTGAGAGTATGAATATGTCACTCTGTTCGAACGTTAGTCAGGAAGAAATATCCCACGTCGAGAGAATGGAAATGTCCGAGTCACTTACTTTTAGAGGAGGCACAAACGAAACTCGCGATCGGCTTATTTACGATCGTTCTCAAGCAGTCATAACCAAATTCATGGATGAAGGCTACTCCAACCCATCTCCGATCCAATTTACGCTTAAACCAATATGGGAGATCTTAGAAGCAAGGTACGTGGATGGATTTCACCTCAGAAAGGCTATCAATCTAGAGTACTACTACAAAGGTTATAAGAACTTTGGCTGCCCTTATAAACAAACAACTACGGGATCCGTAAAAGTAGACCTGCAAAAGTTTGACTTGGCGCCACATGCTACGCCCGATTACCCCGAATACGAATGCACCCTTGCGCCTCTTGGCTGTCACTCGTGGTCAGAAGATTGCCATTATCATGCTGGTGTTTTGTGCTACTGCAGCGGACCAACCTGCGTTTTCTACTCTGAATATACTCAAAACACTGGTGTCAAAAGAACTACTGCTGCTCCCTACTATGGAAAAGACTGGGGCTGGAACGGCTGCGGTTGGAAAGTCTGGGACTCACAATGTAAATGTAAGGACGAGCGCAAGGAACGAACGGTTATTTGGTCTGGATCCAGCCATTCAGCTCTCTACGCCGGCAACGATGCAATTCGTAAGCTCCGCGCGCAGTTGCCACCAAGGAGTGAGGAGAACGCGGATCAGAAGATCAAAACTGAGCTTTAAAGCTTCAAATCCGGTATTAACTTCACTACTGGACCAAAGAACGATGATATTTGATTGGTAGATTTTACTTTCCGCGTGTTGTTGGTAATAAACATTTATAATTAACTCGGTAATAACATACATAAAATAATTTCTGAATTCTGATTGGTCGAGAGAAGTCCAGTTTATTACAAATTGTACCAATGAACTGAAATTGTACAGTACAATTTCAAAAGAAAGGACGAAATTGTACA
>JANTNT010031670.1:0-12803 GCA_024752375.1 Entacmaea quadricolor | reverse complement strand
AATAACAGCAAATTCCTGCCGGCTTCTGATTGGACGTATCGTTTTTCTCACACGTGAAGAAAAGCCGTACGCGGCTTCTGATTGGACATATCGTTTTCCTCACACGTGAAACGATACGGGCACTCTAATTGGTTGGGAACAGTGAACGAACAAAAATATATTAAATAGGATTTTAGTGAGTAAATCTCGGTATGTATATGATAATACAAAAGAACACAGCTAGCCAAATATCCTTTTTAAATCACAAAAGCGATTACTCACAAATTTGTACTTTAAACTTTACTTAGGCCTTATCTTAGACACACTGTTTCTGATTTCAGAGGGTAGACATACCTATTTCAAAAGATCGTTGCCAGGTTATAGATCTAAATCTGATATCTATTCTCGCAGATCCACACTGACTCTTGCTTTGTTTTAAACTATACTGCATACATTGCTTTTAAGTACAGTTCATACCGAGTGCAAGTCCTTACAAGAAGGTGGCAAATCTCATATGTTTCCTGTAAAGATAATAATCTTTATGAGGTAGAAATATTAGAGGTTGACAACACAAGAAAAAGAATGAAAATTCATTTTGTAGGTTTTAGCGACAAGTATAATGAATGGAGACCATACAACGATGAGCACCATTCGCCTGTTATACGGCTTGAGCAAATGCCTCAACCAACGACAAAAACTTTTTTGGAGATCGCTTTCAAGGCTTCCACGAACGGTTATATAGAAAAGTCAAATGCAAGCTTAATTTTTGTCGTAATGACGATCCAGAAGTGCGGATTGAAGTTCCTGTGGATGAGGATGTTTTTAATGAGGGCATTGGAAGCATTAAATCCAAGAAG
The DNA here is from genome assembly GCA_024752375.1 of Entacmaea quadricolor. NCBI lineage: Eukaryota > Metazoa > Cnidaria > Anthozoa > Actiniaria > Actiniidae > Entacmaea > Entacmaea quadricolor. The sequence goes on along the minus strand of JANTNT010031670.1, from coordinate 11,967 downwards.
TGTTTCAGAAATAGACTTGTTTATCAAATACATTGCAATCAAATACTTGATAACTTCATCACAGTAAAATGGAATGAAAGGATTATCAACAAGTGGTGCTTATGTAATTCCAGGCACTGTTATACTTTGGTTATCAAAGAGAAGACCTATACTCGAATTCAAATTAATTGATAACAAGTATGCCAGGTCTTAATTAGATGATGGTTATCAAATTGTTTTCAATTTTGTTCGTGGGAATGGAAACAAACGTGGATACACAGAAGGAGAGTACATGTAAATGCTGATATTATCACACCAAGCTAAACTTATGGGAAAGGGACTAGGTGATAGTACTGATATCATTCAAATATATTTTTATTGTTCATAAAATCATGTTTTATCTGTGGCGACATACAAAGAAAAACATTGATATTCATGATGTTATTGAGTTCTTGTGCACTGGTACAAACAAACACTATTATAAAATTAATAACCTTGCATACAGGTCTGATGAAAAAGAGTTGAGTCATCATGAATAACTTTACAATTTAACTTATATATTATTGTATATACAATATGTATTAAATTTATAATCGGATCTATAAAATTTAAAAATTATCTATATAAAACAGTATATAATATGAATAGATACTTATATCTAATAACTATTGGGAACATTTATTTGCAATTGAATGTCATAATCTAAATATTATTTTTCTAACACGTAATTATCATTTATTTTACAATTAATAACGCACTTTCCACCAAATTCGCCCATGTGTAGTGGAGAGCATCATGTAGGAAATTCACATGAAACACATTCATGTGTACATGTTAGTACAGAATGGACATGTTCCTCACAATTATTACGTTATCAGAAGTTAGAAGCATCTCTCTCTTGTAGCCACCATCTTTGTAATGCTCCATCCGACGTTTTTGCTTTGCTTTGTTTTGTTTTGTTTTCTTGTTTTGTTTTGTTTTGTTTTGTTTTGTTTTATTTTGAAGTAACTGAATTAGTGCTTGATCCTGTCTATGGTTTGTTTAGCGGAAACAATTTTTTGTAGTTATATCATTTAGTTTGAGTTTTTCTGGATGCTGTTCTGTAAACAATGAAATGCAGCCATGATATTTGATAAATTCAGAAACATTTGATAAGAATGCATGCTTATATGGAGTTCTACAGTGTTATCTCCAACTTTAAGATTATGCATTGTTGTGGTAAGTGCACTAGAATTCTTCCATATTTCCATAATTGATGATCTAGACTTGTGAAAGTTGGGAACTAGTTTTTCTATATCAATTAATTTAAATACCTTGGGTTTTTCTCTTCAGTAAGCAGGAACTTAAATGCAGATAACTTCTCTGAAGCTGAGAATGTCAGAGAAGATATCCCAAACAACATGAGCGCCATATTGGAATCTTTCAAGGTGACATTTAGCGCATCATTTTTACAGTCAAAAAGCCTTGGACTTCTGTATCACTGACAACGAGGGTAAAATTTTTATGTATTATATTGTTTTTTTCTTTCAATGATAAGCAGTTTCTTCAAAAGTCTATCGATCGTTCAGCTTTCAGTAGCGAGCCTGTTGATCACTGTCTTGTGCATGGTTCTGGTTGTACAACATTTCATAAAAAATATCCACAAACACATCACATAAACTCTTTTGAAATTATCTGTACTTGTTCATCACAGTAAAGAGTGTTACTAGAGGAATGCAGACCTCGTTATGCCAGATTTCTCACTTATGATCAGTACGAGTAGCCTCATGCTATTCCACGTGATCGAGAACCAAGTAGAGTCCCAGCTGTAAAACAACTCACACATCTTTTGCACAAAAGCAGAAAGATAGAAAATGATTCGTAAGTATGTTGTCAAAAAGTGTACCAGTGTCATCTAGAATTCATTGCTTTGTCAATAAATGTAATTTAAATGACGACGAAGTAAAGTGTTATCCCAAAATAATTTATCATCGAAAGTTCAAAGGAAGTAAGCCTTCTGGTACTTCTTTACGCAGTCTGAGGAAACGATGGTCTAGAAAATAAATCACTTCTTAAAAACCAAACGTTTCATAAAAGAGCAATGAATGTAAGTTGTTATCATTATTACAAGCCATTTTCTAAAAATCTAAGTACACAAAAATATGCTTTGTACCGTTTTTTTTTTTTTTTTATATGTATAAAAGTCTCAATCACAGAATCAATCAGGGACATGTACATTAATCGATTCTAAAACAATTTCCGCTCAATGTTCTCAAGGTAACATTGCATTATTCGGGTAAAATGCTGGTCGTCAATGTGTAGCCATGCATGTCACTGTGTGCATTAATATACAATCTTAGGAGCTCAATAGGTCTGGGCGGATCTAGGGGAGGTGCACTGGGTGCACGTGTACCCCCTTGGTTCAAAAGAACATTTTTTATACAAAAACATTTTACATTTTACAACTGCAACCCCTGGGTCAAAAGAACATTTTTTTATACAAAAACATTTTACATTTTACAACTGCACCCGCCTTGGTTCAAAAGAACGTGTGTGTGTGTGTGTGTGTGGCAGATTTAGGATATTTGACTCTAATGCTCGAAATTCATATGGCCTACCCTATCCTCAAGGTACTTGTGTACTCCTAGGTGTTGATGACTAATGCTTGAACCAATTACTTTCAGAATTTCTATGACAACTCGACAGGTTCATTTGAACTCAGAGGTGTGCATATAGGTCAAATGTTTATACAAAACAATGCTATTGAAAATTCCTTTGGTTCACAAATACAGACATCTCAACTGAGTGAAGTTATTCCCAAAGATACAGATGATGATCAAAGCAATAATACAAATTTAGGTGCCAATAATACCAACAGTATCCTTTTGAGGCCTTGTTGTGTTCTATCATTGTATTGTATTTGTTTTTCTATAATTAAATTCTGTAATTATTGGATTCCTGATACCTTGGACTCAATTTCTGATCATGGAAACATATTTTATACTCAAAAGCTGAGTTTGAACAAACAGTGCCTTACAATCATTATTATACTTTAAGACTTCAAATATATGATATAGATATTAGTATTGCACTTAATTTACAAAAACAATGCAAATTGCGCTATTCATCTCAGACTAGCAAATCAGAACTCCAGAATATAATAATTAATAATAGTAAAAGTAATACTGGATTTTTAGTATGGCTGTCCAATTACTTTTTGCTGCATTTTTTACCATAAATCCAAAACCACTGATGATGTTAAATGACAATGAAGGCTTTAACGTATTTGGAAAAGTAGACAATGTACCCTGCAAGGCAGATTTTCTCCCATGATTCCATACAGGAAAACGCTACGATTGAAATATGGGGGTAATTGAGATGCAAAATTCGGATCGTAGAATATGCAAGATTCAATTTGCGTCAAATAACTGCCACAGATTGTAAAGTTAAGGATCCACCACTTTGTTTTTCTGTTCGGCAATGCCGTAGGATGTATTTGCTAAAGATCAGGAGTTTAAAATGGCAAAAAAAGAAATTATTTTGTAGAATTAATAGGTCTTTCCCAAGATAAAGTTAAGTCCTTTAGGAAATGTACTTGTGCTTACCAGTAGCTTTCTTCTTATTGGATATACAGAAATTCAATCGTGCTGGTTAATCAGAATGTCTGTTCTATAATTAGCACTCCTGTTTGCTTCATTGTCCAATGGTCCAATGTCATATTGTTCTTAATAAGTGTGAGATCATGACGATGGTCGGAGCACGATAATTTGTATTCAAAGCGAGGCTTTGGTAAGTACATGTGCACTGGGCTGGATCTTGGGAAAGGCCTATTGTTAATTGTACTCCGTAGGATTACCTATTACTTTTTCCCTGATAATTTTTTTCCGACAATTATTGTTTATTTTTATTTTTAAAATGAAGAACAGATACAGGTGAATGCACTCAATTTCTCAGTTTGACAAATTATTTACACGAACGTACGCCTTTTAAGTAATTTTATCGTTTTAAAAAAGTTACTTGAATGTATTTTTTAAAGTAGCCATTTTAAACTTCTTATTAGTAATTAGTCCCCAATCCAATTAGTTCCCCCTACCCCCCACCCCCAATGCATAATATTCGCTTCGCGGTCACTGTCATCTACCTCTACATCTGTACCAATACTTGCCTCCCCGCTTCTAAAATGAAATACTTTAATAATTGGCCTTTATTAGTGTCATGAAAAACATACAAGACGTTAGATTTATAAGCTTAAGATAGTTTTGACCCTTGGATTTAATCAATGAATTTTCTTAGAAATCTTTTCCGTTGAAGATACTTGTTAGGCAAGTCAATTAAAACACAGAAAAAAGTAGGGGTCACCGTATTGGTTATAGAGCTATATGATGTTGATAAAGTAGGTATTTGAAATAATTCAAGGTGATTTTGCTTTTAAAGTGCATACTCAAAGTAGTCTAGAGAATGCGAACGCAATCTGCGTGCAAAAGTATTAGGCTAGACTATTTTGAATGACAGATCTAAGGCTTTTCTAACATTTCCTGTTAAAAAGTTCCTTCAATCACTTGCAAATATGTGTGAAACTGAATTGTAGAAGCAAAATTCTATACTCACCCTAAATGAGTATAGAGTTGTAAAATTTGTAAACTTTATGACAATGCAATCAATAATTTTTTTATTTGTTATTCCAAATCCAAAAAAATAGTAAGTGCAGCCTTGATTAAAATATAAATAAATAAATTGGGGGTCACCGCACTAACAGGCGAACTATAAGCGACTTAATCCAATTTTTTGTTTAAAAAATACAATTCCTTTGTGCGTGGGGCTATTTTAAACCTTTGTTTGAAACTTGCCAAATTGTCTTTGTAATTTTCAGAGATCCTAAGACGTATTTCGAATTGATCTTGAAACTAAAGATGTAAAATTAACTTTATTTTTTTATTAATTCCTTTTTACAAAGTTGTAAATTTGTTGTTTTGAGACAAAACAGCGACCAAGTCAGACAAAGAAAATCTTAGCATGTTTCGAAAAATGTCCCATTTAATCTCAAAAGCTGGATGAAATAACAATATATTTTGTTAAGTTATAGAAAAGTATTCAGATTAAGAGATTATTTTAATAGAATTTAAAAACAACGCAAATACAGGGTAAAAAACGAGATGTGCGAAATGGATGCGCAGTAGCAAGGGTCCGGAACTACTTTAAATACTCTTAAGCTTTTTTTAAGCTTTTGAATTTAAAAGCTTAATTTTGCAAACTTAAAAAAGAAAAGAAAAGAAAAAAGAAAAAATCATGGACTGGTCTACTTTTAAACTTTTTTAAAATTATTTATTTCAGATAAAAACAAAAAACAAAAGAAAAAAGAAAAACAAAAAGAAAAACATGATTAAACACCAACCAGTTCACTTTGTTATCGTCAACTGTGTGGTCATCGTTTTTCAGCTGCCCAATACAGGTACATATAAAAATATTTCAAATGTCAATTTGTGTGTGTGTGTTTTTTTTTTTTTTTTTTTTTTTTGGAAATCATTTAGTTGTCCTAAATTTTAGCGCAAGCGCGTGTTCTGGAGTACAACGATAAGGAAGCGAATACAAATTACAGTGTAGGAAAAATCAAAAAAGGCAAACTAATTAAGCATTACATATAATTTTCTCCGCCTATTATTATTACTATTCGTCATGATCATGATCATGATCATGATTTATTTGTTATAATTAGTAAACAATTTGTATATGTAATAAGACTACATACTATCGGACGTGAAAATAATTGGATGGAAAAATTCTCGAGGTCTACAAAAATTGGACGACGCCTGCGTTAGTCTTTCTGGGTGATGACCAACTTTATTAGAATAAGTGTAAAAAGTCACTATCTTTCTTTTCCTTCAACAGTTGGACTGTTATGGAAAGCCGCACCTGATGAAGTGGTCAATGTACAGCAAGGAAGTAATATAACCTTGAGGTGGCATTATGAAATGGAAGACAATGAAACATTTCTTGCTTCTAAGTTTGTATCTAAGGATAGAAAATCATATGTATTAGCTTCCAGATACAAAGGAGAAAGTCATTATAATCATCTCTGACAAAAAGCAAGCAAAGTTTACAATTTCTGGCAAAAACAATGTTATCCTGACTCTCTTTAGTGCTGAACTAAGATCTAGTAACAGTGGTTACTGCTGTAGAGTCAACTGGGGCTCACACAGAGGGAGAAGGCGAGAAGAAAGATGCGCTATGATATCTATTTATGGTAATAATTACAATCAGAGGAGGATCCAGGTGTATCCCAAGTGCCTTTGCTCTCTTGGCTTTACCAATATGGCGTCGTTTGCTTTTAGATTACCGACTAATGATATTTCTTTTTGATTTACCTGACAAGGAAACTTTTCAATTTAATTTACTTTGACTTTTCTTTATATATAGTATAATCTACCAGTCTATTACATTTATTTCTCTATTTACATAATATATGCATGGAACACCACTTTATTAATGTTGACCTTGTCACGAGTCAGCACGCGACTGTTTGCAAGAATTATTCATCGACAAAAAGTGCTTTAATTTAATAATAAAAGGAGTATTTTCAGAAATAAATATACTTCCATATAGCCAAGTATACCAGTTGTCCTACGAACTAAACTTACTCCAACTTACTCCACCATTTATACGATTTATAAGGCCTCGAAGAGCGATCTAAATTCGTAAATCCTACGAATGGAGACAATTATCAGGTTGTGTTCTATAATAATTGTTTATAAGTTGTGGCACCGAGTCATCGACTTATGAATATTGTTACTGAGTCTGAAAGATTTAAAGTCTGTATCAAGTAATTAAAATACTCAGTTTGAGTAAAAATTCTTATAAAAAAGAATTTCAACAGGATCAGCTCGGCAAATTCCTCGGCAGCCGGTCAGGTGATCGATAAAGGTCTATAAAAACCTGATTGCAATGGCTTGAGGTCAATTCTGAGGTCAACTGTGGTTATTTCGATAGATCAAATTGCATCACTTAAAATTCTTATATCAGAGGTATTACACTGAGATAGATTTCTCTTTTTGAGTTGAAATTTTATGAAAGGACCAAAATATTAACAATTATATATTAGAGCTACTTTAAGCATATTTTACTCGTATAAATTCAAAAATATGAACAAGACATTCTTCCAGCCTCAATTGGGTCAAAGATAATGAACCTATAAAATAGCATCCGCTCTTTCAAATAGGTTGAATACTCAGTAAGAGCGAAACTAGCCTAACCACTAGTGTTTCCTTATTGACGGCAAGAATAGAGTGATTATTTGAAAAAAATATTGTGAATCGTTAACTGAACATTTAGAAGCTAACAAACTTCTATATGACTTTCAATTTGGTTTTAGAAAAAATAGAAGTACTACTTATGCAATTTTAGATTTCGTAAACAGAATCATAGAATTGATAGACAAAGGAAATACTTCAATAGGTATTTTTTAGATCTGTCTGGAGCCTTCGACTCAACTGACCATAGCTTACTATTATGCAAATTATCCTATTATGGTATTAATAGTGGTGCCAAGACCTGGTTTGAGAGTTATTTAAAAAAAAGGATGGAAAATGTCTCAGTTGATGGAGTCGATTCCATCATTTTCCTAATGAATTATGGAGTCCTACAATGGTCAATTCTTGGACTTATACTCTTTCTGATATTTGTTAACGACGCACAGTACTACAAAACCAATACATTTAACATTATATGCCGATGATATAAATTTATTTTACAATCAGAAACTTTTACTTCCACTTTATCACTTTTTAAAAGGGAGCTAGATTCTCTTCAGGACTGGCTATTGGTAAATAAACTAACCGTCAATATTACAAAATCTAATTTTGTAATGTTCGGCTCAAAACAAAAACTTAAGAACCTTCGGCGAAGTTCGACTCTAGAAATTATGGGAAAACCAATAAATAGAGTTTCAAACACAAAATTTCTTGGCATTATAATTGACCAAAATCTTACCAGGACTCTCATATTGACTTTATTTCACGTTAAATAGCCGAAACAATAGGTATTTTATATAAAGTTAGGCGCTTTCTAAATATTGATTTACTAAAGAATCTATATCAGTTACAACTTGATAAACTCTTACGTTTCTTACGCTACATTAATACGGGTTAGCAATTATAAAACAAAGTTTAAACGAATCCATATCTTTCAAAAATGCGCTCTTCGAGTTATCACTTTTGCAGATGGGAGGACCCCTAGTAGACCGTTATTTCAGAAGATGGGTGTCTTAAACATATATGAAATAGTAAATCTTCAATTAGGTGAGCTTGTCTTCCAACATACTATTGATTGCTTACCAGATAACTTTTCCGACTATTTCACTGATTTATCACACGTCCTCAATCATAACACTTGTTCTAAATCAAATAAAAGCCTCTTTCTGCCTAGACAAAATTTGAACTATGGTAAATTTGGCGTTAAATACGCTGCTGCTAAACTATGGAATGAAATACCTATTTGAGATTAAAAATAGTTATTCCATAAAAGCCTTTAGAAAAAATTATAAAAATATTTAATTAACAAAGTAAATTGAATTGACGTATATATATTTTTTTTTCATAGAAACATGTTAACAAAGCACAAATAGAAAAATCTAAACCTGAAGACATAAATAAGAAAGACTTTAACTGTAGAAAGAATAATACTTGTCCTTTGAACAGCAACTGTCAAGATCAATCTATAATCTGACAAGCTGAAGTATCAACAACGAACTGTAAAGAAACATATATTGGACTTTGTGATACTACATTCAAATTTCGACATTCAAACCATAAATGCTCGTTCAAAAATGAAAAATATAGATTTAGTACTGAGCTAAGTAAATATATCTGGAATCTGAAAGATAAAAACATCAAATATGATATCAAATGGCGTAAAATAATTAAGGCTAGATCTTATACTAATGTTAGTAAGAAATGTAATCTATGTTTATGGGATAAGTATTCATTATATGAAACCCCATATTGCTACATTAAATATTAAGAAAAGTGAGCTAATGTCGAACTGTAGACATTCAAAGAATTTTTTGCTAAATAAGCCAGTAGCGTAGGTACAAGTAATTAACCATATTTACGCGATCAACTGAGAATCTTGAGAATGTATTGTTATCTCTTATTGTGTTCTGGGTTTTTAGTGAATCTCAAATGTACTGTTAGTTGCCTGAAGACTGTGCTCTACGGAGCATATGAAACTCTGAGTAGCAATAAATGGTTTGTGAAGTTTAATCTCCAAAATTATTTCATTACATTGCTCTAGTCCGCTATTGAGCACTCTTGCAGATCGATGTAAAAATCATTGTACCTATTGATTATATAACTTCTATTTTAATTTTTTCCTTCTTTTTACTGCCCCTTTATTAGTAATCTAATTGCAATATAATCTTAATCTTTCAACATCCTCTCCCCCCTAAGTCCTACATCCTATATAGCCTTTTTCAATTCTATTTAGGGTACAAGAGCTTGTCTAACCTTTAAGTTTTTTCTCTTGCACCCTCCACAAAAAGCAATTATGTATTTTGTATACACTTTTTGTAATTTTTTTTACGGTGGAAAATAAAGAAAGAAGCTGTTGAAAACTGTTGAAACTGTAGTCACGCTCGAATCGATATTATAGTATGAAACGCAATGCTCCTGGATCTTCCTCTGAATTACAATAAAGTTAAACAGATAGTTTTCATTAAATGAAATTAATACAAAATGAGGGAATTTGCTCCAGTAGATCAATGTGGAAACGAGTGTACAAAAGCTATAATGAATAAAATATATTAATTTATATCTTTTATATGTAATTGTTATATACAAATCAGTTTAAAGAGCTCATTACCCTCATTTTTTGTTATTATTGATGTTGATAACTGATATATATTTCTAGTTCTTCCTCGTATTGCACGTCACATCCCACAACTGTACTGCAAACAAGATGATTTAGTAAAACTGCAGTGTAATGCCACAGGATACCCAGAACCACGTGTTAGTTGGATACACAAGGATACCAACAAGATCATTGCTGATTCATTTGTGACGTCATTAAACATCACTGGTAAAATAATGGAAGGCAGTTATTGCTGTGACGTAAAAAACCAATTTGGAAGAGAAATCGCATGCACAACAGTAAAAGTTACAGGTATTTCAAAACAAATTAGTGTTCTTTACCTTTAAGAACGTTATATTAGCAATACTGGCCGTTTTGCACTCATTCAAATTGCGCACAAGTACTGTACAAAATTCAAGTATTTGATTGGCTGACATGGATTACGTGACTTTTTAAAAAAATATATCCTTGAAGTTTGTTAAACATTTTGACCAATTATAGACTAAATATAAACGATAATAGCACGTTGCTATATATTTTATACTAGAATATGGACCAATGAACACCATTTTATCATCGAACAGAGGATACATTATCAAGAACAAGACTTTCAGAATACAATGCCAAGCCGACGCTTCTCCTCCACCTAGATATCTCTTTAACCAAAATAAAACCCTAATACATCAGTCAGGTGACGGTATATACATCGGCAATAACATTACAGGTAAAGGTTGAAAAGAAAAATAGAAAGTTCCTTAAATAGCATCAAATTTATTAGGATGTTGCCAAATAAGTAAGCCTACCCTCAAAAAATAAAAACTAATAATAAAAACTAATAATAATAATAATAATAATAATAATAATAAAGATAATTAATAATAATAATAATAATAATAATAATAATAATAAAGATAATTAATAATAATAATAATAATAATAATAATAAAGTAAAACATCATTTGTGCTACGCCTTTGATTACATCGTCAAATTAAGTGTCTTATAATTTCTTGTTGTCATGGAGTTGTTAGAGAATCACAAAACCTTAATTCTCTCTCTCTCTCTCTTTTTATGTTCTTAGGTAAAGAAGCTATTACCATTAGTTGCATTCCATGGAATAAATATGGACAAGGACCAACGAAAACGATTATTTTGGAGATGTATGGTAAAAATTAGAACTGAGAGTATCAAAATGTACTATTTAGTTTGAGAAATATATAACAAAAATAACACCACTACCAGCAAAAAGACAACCACCACCAATACCACCACGTCCTACCATTCTTTTGCTTTGTTTTTGATTTCTTTTCTTTCATTCTTACTTTTGTGTATGTGCTTTATTTTTGTCCGTTCAAGCTTAATGAGGGATGTAAAATTCATGTTATTTAGAATTAAACTGAAACGATAACTGGCAATAATCATCGAAGTATCCTATTTTAGATCTAGAATTAGTTCTCAGGACAGGTTTCTTTTCCACTATTAAGGATTTCGAACGTGTTTTTCGTAGTTATATGTATTCCTGTCCACACGAACACAATTGACTGTTCGACAAGAAACGAGCGAACAATCGTTCCTAATAACTTCTTTAAAAATAAGCGAATGATCTTTCCTAATACCTTCTTTAAAAATGTTCAGAAATTGAAGATAAATTGTCCCTTGAGGTATCTGAGTGGTTTCCAGAAAATCTGAGGTCTTTTCGAGTGGTTTTAAGTAGGTGAATTTAACAGCCATTATGTAGTGCAATTTCTTTTGTAGTTGGGATATCTGTGTAAAATCAGTTTGCGCGTGCGCATTAATAACATGGCTTCAGAAACGAGAACAGATAAATCATTCTTATGGTTTTTGCTTTTAGAAGGTCAAAACGACTGTTGTAAGTTGTTTTAGACTGTATAACAAACGCTGTTTTAAAAGTTCGTTGCTTGAATTGATTCTTAGAGATCCCACATTACCAATTGAATGGAAGTTTTTCTCATATAAATACGCTAGTGTATAGTTCTAGTGTCGTTATAGTGTATAGTTCTAGTGTCGTAAAGTATTTGGTGAACCGACATCGATCGTTTAGAAATCCATCTGCTAAAACCTTAGTGATGAAGCAATAATAATAATAATAATAATAATAATAATAATAATAATAATAATAATAATAATAATAATAATAATGGTTTATTACA
>JANTNT010031559.1:0-12810 GCA_024752375.1 Entacmaea quadricolor | reverse complement strand
TATGTGTTTGAGATTGAATATAGCAGTGCCTGTCGAAATGAAAAAGAAAAATAGGCGAAAATGTTCATTGAAGAAAGTCAGATAAACCTTGTTACAAATTCAGTTCACATTCCTTTGTGTTTGTGAGCGGATTCGTAGACGTTTGTGGGCGGAGTCGTCATATGATTTTGTCTGACAAAACCATAGCCTCCTTTGCAGGCGTTCTTAGCGGGCGGTCCTAGAATATTAGGGCCGACCGCTATGAACGCCTGCAAAGGAGGCTAACAAAACCACGGTTCGGTTGTTTTAGTAGTATCAGTCCCGCAGAGAAAAATCCTGGAATACGTGTCAGAAGAAAACATTAACTTTTGTCTGACTTATCCATTGTTTCTGCTAACAATAGAGACATTGTCGGTACGTGCATACGTACTTATTACCGAAGCCCTGGTAATAAGAATGTTTTTTATGCGACATATATGTATATATAATATCCGTCCGTTAACGTAGGCTTTGAGAGATACGAAAAAAATTCGCAGTAGAGGATGTTTTGGGCCTGTTGACTATTCGCGTTGCCCTTTTAATTTATCATTACCAAGCCCAAAAAAGTATTCAAATCTTTTTGTTGAAGTAATTATTGTGTAATCTTTTAATTTTTCGGTCCCAGAGGGACGTCTGAGCGATAACTTTTGTTATAGATCCGTCACTTCCGGTTGAACGGATCATCCCGTGGGAGTCCTAGTGGGGTGGAGTTTTTTTTTCATTCTTCATCGACAAACATGGCGGCCAAGAAAACTCTTAGTGGGGTTATTAGCGATGAATGTACCTGTCCTGTTTGTTTAGAAGACTTCCTGGAGCCCAAAACACTACCTAATTGTGCTCATAATGTGTGTAAAAAGTGCCTGGAGAAAATAGTAGTGGAAGAAGTGAAGGAAATTCGTTGTCCTGTGTGTAGAAAGGAGTCTGTAATTCCACACGAAGGAGTGAACGGTTTGCCTACCAATTGTTTAATTGTGAAACTGCTGGAAGCCTCTCCGGGACGGCTAGAAAGAATTGAACTCCGAAGATGTTGGGAAACTATGAAAGACGAACTTGAGACGGTCGAGAGAGACCTTAGAAAGCTTGGGAATCAAAAACAAGAGCGAATAGAACGATGTGAGAGTTTAAAGAGTGAGATCACTTCTACAGCGACTTCGCTTGTTAAACTTATCAGAAAGCAAGAGAAAGAGTTGTGCAGTAAGGTAGATGATTTAATTGCTAAAGATATGGAGATTCTAGGATACGACAAAAGAAAAGAAGAATGCGAAGGTATCCGGAAAGAACTAAGGGATTTTATTTCAAAAACTGAGACTGTTTTGAAAAATAGTGATGGACCGAAAATAGTTCAGATGAAAGAACGGTTGGTCGAAGAGGGAAAAACTGTCAAAGACAGAGCTAAAAAAATCTACACAGAGGAACCTCATTCGATTATTCTGTTAGCTCGGTTTGAGAAACTCGTTTCTCTACGAAAAGGGTTCGGAAGAGTCAAAACTGGGACGGAAATTGATTTTGAGCTTGACGATGGGAGAAGAAGCAATTCGTTCTCCAGTCTTAATGGCAGCTCACTGCACCGAACTAATTGTTCTTTTGTGAATTCCGTGGAAGTCATGAATTCTAGTACATCAGCCATATCGGCTCTAGATCTCTCGATGCCTGTATTTCAATCAGCTTGTGTAACTCGTACGATTATGGGCAGTGTAATCGGACTAGAGACAATATCTCCAGTAGCTATTGCATCCAACTCGTCCAGTGGTGACATTGCAGTAGCAGAGCCCGACAATAATAGAATTTTAGTGTTAAATGCTCAAGGAGGGCTAAAGAAAAAGATTGCTTCAGGGTCTCTGTCTTACTCAGGAGTATCATTTACTGGAGATGGAGACATAATCACTGTGTATAGTTCAAAGGAATTGTTGTATATTGACCCTAAAACTGGTAAGATCTCGGGCAACTTCAAAACAACTGATCATGGTGTTAGGCATAGGTCAGTAACATGTGACAAAACAGGCCGCCTTATTGTAACAAGTGAGCCATCCTCAATGTTTTATAAGTCTGCTGTGTGTGTTTATGGTGCCAATAATAACATTAATGCACAGCGTGCAGTACTGAAATTTAATTGCTATGGCAGCAGCCTTACATCGTCACCATTTAAAGCCATCTACCATAGGGGGGAGTACTTTGTCTCAGACACTGCCAAAGGTTGTATCATAGTATACAATGAGCAAGGAAATTTTGTGAGGCAGTTTGGTGCATGGAGTTCACTGCTGCGCAGAGGAAATGGACGAAGCAGGAATGAGTATGGTGAACTGACCTCACCCACAGGAATTGCTTTGGACCCTACTGGAGAAAACCTTCTGGTCTGTGATGTTAGCACCAAGAGTATTCAGATGTATACAACAAACGGCCAATATATCAGTAAGTATGTCCTAGATGGTAAGCCTAGTGACATTACAGTACTAAGGGATGGTGCTATAGTTATTTGCTCAAAAACTGATCACTGGATCAAGTTTCTGTCACTGTCAGGAACTGATGAGTATAATGATTAGACATAGCACCTACATAAGAAAAAGTGGGTTTCACCTCTACCTTTTGTGGAGGACTCTAGCTTATCATACTCAGAGGGCCATGAATTTCAAATACCAATGAATTAAAATGATATTTAAGACCTAATAACTACATGTACAGAATTGACTATTTGATTTGCCATAAGTTTGTAATTTATCTTCTCTTTTGTATGATCATGGCCACAGTTTTTCAAAATAGTTACCTTTTATAAGTTTTAAATTGAACTACATGTCTATAAATAATCCATAATCTGTGAATGTAATATCATCCTGCTGTGTGCCTACACATTTTATTAATAGTCAAAATATCTTGAAGGGGGCTGAGAGTTTGATACCTAGCCAAGGGGCTTGTCCCTTAATTACTAGATATTCATTGATTGAGAACAAATAGTGAACAAACATGTCTGTAGGGTTAATACAAAGGTTTTAAGATGATCTTAAAAACATATGAGGAATTGGCAAACATAAATATGGTTTTGATTTTCTTCAGATTCAATTGATCACCCTAACATCCAAAAGTGTACTTTCATACTGTTGTGTTTATAGTTTGTAATTGTAAAGATAAGTGCTCTCAAAGACATCTCAGTTACTAGGATTAACAAACTATTAATCCTTTACAGATAAATAAGTACATATCTTGTCATATTTTCTACTGATTATAAAGATCTATGTATATATTTCTTCTAGGTAAAAAAATGTTTTTTTAAGCCAGTTTAAGTTTTGTAGATTAAAAAGGGAGCATTGATTTTGTAAGGGGGTTCAGGCCAGAGGAATCTAGGGGACAGTTGCCAAAATTTTTCAGTAGCAAAAAGGGGGTCATCATTATTTTCCTTCTTGTTAAAGTAACATGCCATGTACAGAAGGAAGTCAGGGGGTCATGACTTTTCAACTCTACCTTTGTGGGGGATCACAAAATTTTTATTTAACACCCAATGAGAACCTCTGGACCACTCCCTTCTTAAAAGTAAATATTTCCTAAAATTAATAAGGAAGATATAGATATTATATTAATGAGAAAAAATGAGCATGAATCAAAAACCCTTGGTCAAGTTTAGTCCATCTGGAGAAAAATTGAAGTCAAAAGAAATTCAAAACCAAAACACATTTCTATTGACTAAAGTTGGATTTATAATTGATTGTTTCTTCTTCCATTAAAGCCTTGATTTTAAACAGCATTTATTAAATGTTCCTCACAGCTCACACCTAGTTGAGAAAACATTTTGTTTAGCCATTCTAAAGAGCAGAAATTTCAAATAGCTTACTATTATTGTGATTCTCAATATTCTGTGAACTCGGTAGTTGCAAGTTGCCCGTTGGAATTTGGTTTTTCACTGCCGCCAATCAAAAATATAAAAGGTACCGACTAATTAGTCTTGATTGACAGCAGCAAAAAACCAATTTCACAGCAAGTCGTTGAAGTGTCTGAGTTCACAGAATTTTGAGAATCGCTGTAAGGTTTGAATTTTTGATATTTTTATATTCTTTGTTACATTTTAATTTTTTCACAATGTCAAATGAAATGACTTGGAAAATAATGTGCCCAAATTCAAACAAAACTTATATCATCAAAGTGAACCAGTATATACATTCAAAGCCAAAGTTTATGGATTCAAATCCTGCTCAGCCAAGAATTTTTCTGATAAACTATAGTAGTTCACTTTAATGATGTAGTTAAGTCACTGAGGATGATTCAAATTTCAATCAATTTTCCATAGTTAGTTTTAATCAGTTTTAAAATTGGAAACTAACTCTACTGGTTATAAACAAATATTTATTCAACTGTATATAGATATTTGATTAATACTTATTGAACTATGCTTTAAAAACTTTACAATGATTATTGTATAGCCTTGTATGATATGGATATGGTTCTTTATTTCAAAAAAGGGTTTGGGAAATTTTGCTTATTTTAGCTATACAGCATTTTTTGCTATTGATAATTAAGATTCAAAGTCATTTAGGAGGTGATAACTGGGTGATAGTAATTAGTAATTAAGGTATAATAGAACAAACTTTTCTAAAGGATTAAGCAGGAGATCTGGATTTCTATTAAGACTTTTGAAGTTTAATTGAACTCGTATGCTGTTGATTGTGTTTGATGACAAAATTAGTTGTGTTTAAGGAAATTCAATAGAAATGTTATACTGAGTAAATGTATCTTAGGATTAAGATAAGAAGTTGCAAAGGATTATATTAAAATATTTTGATGGTGTTACAGTCTGAGTCATAAGATAATGAGCAAGAAAGGTAGGTAACAATGAATGAATGAATAAATTAACATAATTATAGAAATAGAGATTTATATTAATGTAAATAGATATTTATGTTTATTTCTCTATTTAGTCATTGTCAACCACTTTTCTTGTTAATTACCTGATAATGACTCTGTAAAACCATGAAAATATTGTAATATAATTGTTTAAAACTTCTCATCTTAATCCAAAGAGGAATTTACTCCTTATAACATTTATACAGTTGTTTGCATCTAAGCATGTGCACCAGACATTAAAACATGTTCTAACTGAAGCATGAAACTTGTGTGTTTGGCAACTGAAAAGTTAATGTTTGGTGGTCGTCTTTGGCAGTGATCTTAAAACCACCAAACATTAACTTTTCAGTTGCCAAACATACAAGTTTCATGCTTCAGTTAGAACATGTTTTAATGTCTAGTGTACACACTTAGATGAAAATGAATGTATTTTGTTGTATATAATTTTATTTTTCTTGATTTTTATTCATTACTGGTATTTTTATTCATTACCACAAGGCTATCTGTAAATCACTGAACAAGATGATGATATTTTGTGTATTTTACTGAGAAAAAGTGAATATGGATAACCAAAAGGTTTTGATAGACAGTAAAGGACAAAACAGATTGTAGCATTGTGGAACATATGCTGAGATAGCCTACCTTGATGGTATACCTAATGAATAAATGATTAAAAGGTCAAATAACTGAAAAAGGTCAGTTTCTGTACCACTGAAGTACAGTTCTCAGAAAACAGTAAAGAGCTTCAAATTGAAGTTGAAAATATTAAAGATATTGAAAATATTGCATGGCCTTTTTGTTGCCACAACTTCTCAGATTGATTTGCTGGATAAAAAATGCAACACTTAGAAAGTTAATGAATTTATCCACTTCTTACAGAAACCACTCGCAGACAACCATAGTGGCAAGTAGAGGCTGTTATTGAAAGCTAATGATTTTTCCAGACTGCATCAGCACTAAAGCTTTTTACTCATAGTGGACTAGTTATTTATCAGCTGTCTGCAAGTGTTTTTTGGCAAGGAGTGGTCAGTAGCCTTAAGGCAAATAACTATTCACTATGTGACCTAGTCATTAATCTTGAAAATACTGTTCTTTGTTGATAAGTTTGCTTGACTCAAATAATATTCAAAAAAGATATACCAATATCTCTATTCAGTAATGGGAGTTATTAAAACAAAAAAGCTGTTGTAAATTCACAGTAAACACAAAGAAAATCAAAATATTAAAATTTATATCATGATTTTATAGAGAAATGGTTTGGTATTGAGTACAGTTTGTAAATCATTTTGGGATCTTTCAATAATCTCATCATTTTTGCTATAAATGTTTCCTTTTTTACCAGAACGAATTTAAGCCTAGGAATGCTGAGAGTGAAAACTGATTTTTAGTAAACTAAAGCATTTAGTCAAATTAATTTTAAAATTAAGGTGAAGGAGAGATAGTTATAAAGGGTCCCACAATTTTGTTTTTGTCTGTAAAGTTGTTTCTGCTTCGTAGATTATTCTGTTCTTTTCATTGCTTGCTTGCTTCGGTTCCTCTGAAAATTCCTAAAACTCTAAGATACCAAAAAATGTACCAAAAAATATCATTGGTTACCTAGGAAAGCAATTATAATATTGATAAATTAAAATTAATGATTGATAAATATCTATTAAGAATAAAGATTACAATCTGAAATTTATTTTGAGTTAAAAATTTGAATTATTGGATATTTTTTCAATTAAGCGTAATGCTTATCTTTAATTTTTTTTTTCATTTAATGTTTTAAATTCCTAGTATGAAATCGTTTAGATTTTTGAGAGGAAGCGAAGGAAGACAAGCGTGTTATTTGTGCATTCGTTTAATATTCAAAAAAATCAATCTTTTATTTAAATTTATATTTTCGATTTTAAATCATGTTATTACAAATTTAATAAAATATAAAAATATTCTTCACGTTGGGTTGGTGATTTTTTTAAAGAATGTCTTGACTAGAATTCTCGCGTGATGTTTTTGTGCAAATAAAATACGACGTGTGTATGCATAATACTTGACTCTTGCCCTGCGAATTCTGAATTCGGTGGGAACTAACTAAAATAAGTCTATTTTTTCGTTTATTTTCTTGCGAAAATTCGTCGATATTTTTCACAATTCACCAAGATACTTCATCAATCATATTCATTCTAAACCTGTTTATATCTGATTTTAAAGCATTTTCTTTAAGAAATAACTTTCTGGAAGTAAATGTATTCAATGTTTGAGGTTCTTAAATTCCACTATAGCCAACGGGCGTTTTCAATATGAATTTGAATTTTTTTAAAAAATATTTTTAAAATTAAAATCACAATCATGCTGTATGATTTTTGCTTTCAATATTTTGCAGGGAAAACTAAAAATAATCCTATAATGTATGTTATCTTTAGAAAACTTTGAGCGTTTGTGTTGGAAACTGTTGATAACAACTTGATAACAACTCAACTCTACCAATATAGCTACATGTAGCTATAATTACCAGGATATGCTTGTAGGATTTGTTACACTCGCAAAAACTGGATTACGCGATCCTTCACGCCATATTTTGTTAACATTCAAACCGAGTGCACAGCATTAAAAAACTCATTACAGTTTGAAAATCTTGCTATAAAGCCCGTCACAGCAAACTGAGTCAACTCAGTTCCAGAATAGTGCGGAAATGGATAAATCGTATACCACCGTATTCACGATTCTACTATTTTACAGATTTTACATTTGTACTCTAGGTGAAGTTTGAGTATTAACGTCTTTTATTTCACTATCAGTTGTGTGTGTGGCCTCCAAATTTTAGCTTATGTGAGAGGTTTTTAAACGAAATTTCACTGGTGAAAATATGCTCTTTCTATTATTCAATTTGCAACTTAATAAAGTTGAAAAACCATGTTATGGACTGATGATTTCTTGTTAAGACCACATCCTAACTATAAAGAAGAATTGAAGAAGATTCAGTAGTGTAGCAAGGGGGGCAAGTGCACCCCCAAAAATGTTTTGGCAATTTTAATACATGTATAGGGGAAAAAATATAAAAAGATTTTTCAAGATTTTTACTACGTGTGCCCTACCGAAAATTTTCATGCTTTCCTCATTAAATGAACCTACCCTAAACAGAGCAAGAAAAGCAGTCTTGTTGAAGCTAGTGAAAACTAGTGGAATCAAGTAATCAAGAACTCAGAAGTGAGTCCAAAAGTTGTTTTAATTTCGGCTTTTGAAGGCAAACGAAGCCTTTTGTTTGTGCCTGTGGAACCTCGGGGGATGTTTAGAACAGTCTTTGCTATCTTTCCTCCACAGAGAATCGGTGTTGGGCGGGTCCTAATTCTATTAAACTAATTTGGCAAGATAATTACAGTTGCGTAGCGAAGGGGGGAATTACTTAGACAACGAGAACCAATCAAGATGTAGAATAAAAACTAGAGCCAATCATAGGAGATCACAATCAGTAGAATCTTGAATTCAGCCAATCACAATGATTCATTCCCACAGTCTCTTGATAACATCAAAATTGTCTCAGACATTATTCAGATCTTGGCTTTTTTACTTGCTCCTGATTGGCTAGAATTGTTTGGACTGCATTGTTTTCACTCTAAATCTTGATTGGTTCTTATTGTCTAGGTGGCTCCCGCTTATAATAGTCGCACTGTAACACTTTTTGGGCAGCTGGAAGGGGCGAATCCAGGGTTAGGACTTTTGGGTTCACCTTGGATGCATTTCGTACAGGTCAAAAAAGCAACCATTATATGTACTATATATCATTTTTAGGGCAAGAAGGGGGTCACGAGCATTCAAAGAACTCCTGGGTTTGCGATATTTGTAGCGATTAGGGACCAGTTTCGTCTTCACAGACCTTTACAAGTCCCTTAAGATATTTTTTTCAGTTACATGCTATCGTTTGCCGGAGACATGAACTATCGATATCAGATCTTTCTCGAATTCTTGAGGAACCACGAAACAATGGTACAAAGACGAGGCGTAGCTTGGTGTTTTCATACATTTACTGTATTTTATCAAGCTCTGCCTCGTCTTGGAACCATTGTTACGTAGTCACTCAAGGGAATCATTTAGTAAAGATCTGTAGGGTACATCACAACTATGCTCATACATCCATAATCTGTCTTAACCAACTATAGAAGATAAGTCGTGCTATTTTTCCACACATACCGCACTGTCTGTAAGAGACCAGTGATAAGTCCAAGCCGGCCGATTCAATCTGAGAAATGATTGAAATTGTCAATACTTAAGGCTAAATAGCCGTAATCAATCTTGCTGTGAGATGAACTACTGAAACTGGATATGTAGTCGACTTCTGATAAACTTCGTTAAACTAAAATAAATCATTGAAATCGCCAGTGGGTTTTTTTTACGGGAATGAATCGTTAATTGGAATGTCTTACAGTTTTGTGTTAAGCTTACAGTATTATTTTCTGTTTTGCATGATTCCACAAATGATTAAAACTATAAATCTAAAAGGAAAAACACTTTGGAGTACGGTTTGGTTTCAACACATGACTAAAACATTCGCGCGCAGATCTTAATGGAAAATGGTTAAAAAAGAAACCCTTCCCTTCCCTCCCCTCCCTTGTTGCAAAGCTGTCACTCACTGCCGGCGGCTAAATCCAGCCGAAAAAGATCACGAGATGGTTATCTAAAGAGGTAAGCCTTTTTTAATTGTTGTCCCGAAGAGCCACCTAATTTCCTCTATATTTTTAATAAATTTTTAGAACAATGATTTTTTAGTTTCAATCCAAAATCCAGTTTTTATCGATTTCATATTGTCATCATCTTAGCCGGACGTATCCGGCAATATCAATTTTTATCGATCGATTATTGAGTCGAGTACGGTAATGATAGATATTGCAAGCGTGTTTCACGTCATCATTATGCGCAATATTAGACAATAAACAAATATATAAGAACTGATTATCCAAATCGTTTCTTTTATCGTACGAACGATCTCGGTGTTTTCGGAAACATGTTATAACAAAGGGATTTACAAAAATCATGGGCGTGGATAATGTTCTTAGACTGATAAAGAACTAATCTCTTATTACGGGAGGCCTAAATTCAATACTCGTTTTTGATTACAAGGGACCACAGACATGCAACTTAAGGAACTTGCCTTTTGATAGGAAATTTAAAAAGTGCCACTCCCACAAGGAGAATTTCTATGGCATTTTGAAAGCGCATTTTGTCTTTCAAGTCATTGTGGATAGCAGATTGTTGGAAGAGAACGGATTGAGCAGATAGACCAAGGAACTAATCGTACGTGGGCTGGGATCGACTAATCTCTCCCTGTTGCTTGCGGGCTAGATCGATCGATCAATCGATCGATGAACCTGTGACTTCCATCCGTACGAGAAGGCAGTTATCATAGAGATTGTGATTTCTTGTTATAAGTGTGACGCCGGTCTCAACTCCATAAGTCTGGGCGCCTTGCTAGCTTTCCCAGCGCAAAAGCCTTTTTTCTTTTTTTAGGGACAACGCAATGATTATCATGTAGGAGGGGGTTCATAAACGGGAGGTGGGCAGCGTGTAAAGTAATACCGACCAAAAGAGGGGAATGTCTAAATCATTTAATAGGAAGAAGAGGGATTACATCTAATTTTCCATTTGGACTTCAAATTTGTGTAAATGTTGCTTATATAATTAAAATTTGCGCTCGCTACTCTCGCGTTCAATAAGAAAACTCACTGACCTAAATGAAAGAATTGTGCCCGCCACCATGTTTCACACGTGGCAAAACGGGTCAATAAGCAGTGTTGCCGCCACAATGTGTCTTCGTTTTGCCAGGGCCTCTTGATGGAAAATTAAAGTAGGACTTAACAGGGGCGGCGGAACCGGGGGAACCGAGGGGCACAGGTCCCCACTTTTTTTTGGGGGGGGTAAATATTGGCTTTCTACGTCATCGTTTTACGTGGCATGCCTGCAATCAAATTAAACGGCGGTCATTACAACATAACGTAAATTGCAGTGCCCTTCAAAGATTTTCAGCTTCCGCCGTCCCTGCTTAAAAGTCTATCAAAGTCACTAATATCTAACAACTTGCTTTGAGTTCGCTAGCGTCAAGATTTTATTCCGAGTTGCAAGAAAATGCTTGATCTAAAACTGAGTTTTCTCCCCTGGGTCGTGCGCGGACACTACTACAGCTACTATTACTACATATACTAACACGAGGTGGTTTGGGCATACTGCTTAACTCTTTTCCCCAGGGGGCGGGGCTATTAAGCACTTCAACATATTAATACCGCGTAATATTAATTAAGGATCAAGTCAAAGTGATAATGATAAGCTTCAGGTCACAGAGCAAGTCTTAAAATTGATACAGTAAAACAATAGATCTAACATTTCACATCGCTCACTCTAAAGGATCATCTTGAGAAGTCGATACTTTTTCTCCTCCATGATGAAGAAAGAAGACAGTAGAAGAGTTGTTGCGTTCATTATTGTATTTCTTCTTGCTTTATCTTCCATAGCTCATGGAAATGGCGCGCAGATTCCAACAAATTCCTCCATTACGATTGCAAAGCACGTCAACAACCTCGGAGTTCAACTCTACCTACTCTTATCTAGCGAAGAGAGTAATAACCTAGTGTTTTCTCCTTTTGGTCTGACGTTAGCCCTTGGAATAACCCAGCTTGGAGCTCGAGGGAATTCTTTGAAGGGTTTCAACAGAGTGCTTTATCTCAACACAGGCATGTTTCACGACGAGCTAAAACAACTAAGCAATGAGATTATCGAAGGGCGGAATAATTGCGTCCATGTGGAAATGAAAAATATGTTGTTTGTGAAAGATGATCTACAAGTGTCTGATAAATTTAAAAACAAAGTACGCCTGTATTACCGTGGAGAAATTCAACGTGTTAAGTCAATGGGAAGACATAACGACAAGTTTAAGGAAAAGAGAAAGTTTCTGAAAGATTTTTTAATGAATGACACAAAACTGGTGTTGGTGAATCAAGTATGGTTCAAGGCTCACTGGGAACTACCGTTTAGTGTCTTCAAGCGTTCGTCTTTCTTCATTCCAGGCCATAAAGATATCCCAGATAAGAAAGTTAAGGCTGCCTTCATGGGGTTAATGTCCGACGAAAACCAACTGAATTACTTCGATGATGACAAGGACAGATGTCAAGTTCTTGAGATGAATTATGGAAAAGACCTTTTTGGGGACTCTTGGGATTCCCGCTACAGTCCCTCAGACGTTTCTATGGTGATTGTCTTACCTTACAAGGACCAGCCTTTACGCAAACTGGAGGAAAATCTGTCTACTGGTGCAATCGACCGATGGATATCGAAACTTAAATTAACCAACATCGATGTATCTATCCCAAAATTTAAAATTGATGGCTTATTTGACGCTGCCGCCTCTTTCCAAGAATTGGGTGTTCACATTGGTAATATTCGATCGATTTGGCAGGAGACCACCATAGGTGCGAGCGAAACAGGAACGAGAACTGACCGAGAACCTTCCGAAGATGTTTCGGTTATGTTGATTTCAAACCCGAAGAAAACCTTCCATGCCGAGCGTCCCTTTCTTTTCTTCGTTCGTGACAAGCTGACAAACACGATGATGTTTATGGGGCGTGTTGTTAATCCTAACAAGAAATGAAGCGAATCAGCGGTTTAAATCCGGGTTGCTACTTTAGATTTCCGTTCTGGACTGTAAAAAAACACGACAAACTGCGCGGACACCATACGACATTGATAAAATCTGTTTAACCAGTGTAGCTAGAGATTAGTGATCATCATTAGTTTTAGAACGCTAACGTATGTACGTATGTATATACGTGAATTTGCTCTTGAACAACCACTGTAAAGACCTCATTACAAGTATGATTCAAATATCTGCAAAGTTTAAACCAAAAGACTGTGCAAGTTATTTATAATCCATCCATCCATCCATCCATCCATCCATCCATCCATCCATCCATCCATCCATCCATCCATCCATCCATCCATCCA
>JANTNT010031448.1:0-12811 GCA_024752375.1 Entacmaea quadricolor | reverse complement strand
AGTGATATTGATAAGATCGATATGTCGAGAAACTACATTAAATTTCCTTTCAAACAGAGTTAATATCGTGGATTTTCGAGTATTAATGTCTCAATACGAGCATTTTTAAAACAGTTTTTCGTTCATTTTGAAATTTTTTGCCGTGTACACCAACACCGTGCGCAAGGCCTTGTCAGACATTATTCAGATCTTAAGTAGTTTTTTTACTTACTCCTGATTGGTTAGAAATGGTAGTAAAGTTTGAATGCATTGTTTTCACTCTAAATCTTGATTGGTTTTCATTTTCTAGGTATCCGCACTTTAAAATTTGGTACGCCAGGCAAAAACAAAGATGAACTTCTAAATTAGATAATAAACTGGCAGGCAAAATAAAAAAGAGGTAAATGTACACCTTCCATTGTGAAACTTATATGTGCAAGTTCAAAAATTGTCACTGTCTTGTGCAACAACAATGAAAATACTGTGCATTTTTTTACATTACAGTTGTAATACCATATTTTGGTGCAAAGTTTATAAGTTCTCACATAATCACACTGGAATGACAGTTAGTGAATGTTTGGTGGCCAAATTTTTTGTGCCAAAAATATCTAATACATTTATAGTGGACAAGAATAATATTATGTTATTCATGTGTTCCTGTCATCAAGTGGAATACTTCTTGGGAAAAAGTAACAATTGCATTTCTTAAGAATAACATACTTTTGACAGAGCATTTGATAGAGTGCGGAAAAGTGCAGAAATTTTTAGAAAGTTTAGCATATTTAGAGTTTAATTTATTCAAAAAACATCAGTTATGTTCATTAAAAATGATAATTGTACAAAAATTGTCAAAATTCAGCCAATTGTAACCCTTCTTAGAAAAGAAACTAGTGTCCAGCAAGTCTTGCAGCAATTGCAAAGAATGCCCTGTTGATTGTTTTCCCCATATATAAACTAGCATCTTTTGGAACCCTAAATTCGCTGTAAAAGCAATGAAATCTACCAAAAAGGATAAATTTGGAAGTCAGTTTTACTTCAGAAGAAATATTTCATAAATGTGGTGATTTATTCTGGGAGGTTTTTGACAAATAGTGCGAAAAATGACCAATAGTAAGGAGAATGACAAATAGTGCAGAAAATGATAAATACTGTGATTTGGTGCAATTTTAGGTAAATAGTGCAGAATCACACCCTTGCACTCTATCAGATGCTCTGTTTTGAGAAGCTTGTGGAAAAAGACATTTTATAATTTTGAATATTAGAAAGTGCTTGTAATTTTGTTTTACCTTTCTTTGAAATAGCTTCTGTACTTTTCACCTTTCTTCTCAGCAATAATTCACCACCAGCCTTTATAATACTCGATTTAGCAGCTTCATTTCCCTTTTTTATCACACTTATCTTTCTACCTCTGACTGGTACAATATTTGTAACCTTTCTTTCTTCTGCCATAACCTTTGGTTGATCTTCAACAACAACTTTATCCAAGGTACTAACATTGTTATCTTTTGTTTCTGGTTCTTTTTTAATTTGTGCCTTTCGTTGTTGCTTTTCTTTCATTATTTCTTCAAATGATTTGACTATAACAGTTGATATATTAGATGATTCCTGTTTTGGTACAGAAGACATGCTTTCTGCTTCCTCACTTGATGTTTTCTGAGCAACAACAGCTTCCTGAGGCTTAGAATTCTCATCTGACTCAACTCTGATTTTACGAACTAGTTTTTTTGGAGCACTTTCAGTTGATGATGGAGCAGTCTGAGAGCCATTATCAGGGTCAATAATACTACGAATGATGGTTTTGGCTGTCCTTAACTGTACTTTCTTTTCTGGTAGAGTTTTCGTTTTAGAGTCAGAGCTAGACTCATCTAGTTCTTTTGATTCTGAGGCTATTGATGATAAAGTAGATTCTGTTTTACTAACTGCAACAACACTTTTAATGATTGGTTCAGGAGAATTGTCATTGGTTTCTCTATCATCGCCAACTTTTGAAGCTTTCTCAGCAGCTTCCATTTGTGCCTTCTTTTTTTGTGCTGTTCTTTCATGTAAGTTTTTTAGTGCTTTTTCTCTCAGTATTTCCTCAAGAGTTTTGACTTTAATGTCATCTTCACTACTTTCTTCTTTCTCTGATTTCTCTTTCTCTTTCTCTGGTGATTTTTTCTCTCTTTTCCTTTCATTTCTTTCAGAGTTACTATCTTTTCCTTCACTTGTCTTTCTTGATTTGCTTCTGATACGATCATTATCTATAGAACAAAACAGAGTTATACAGCACCATTCATTTTATTGATTCTTGGATAAGAACTTTAAACTGTAGGCCCTGTCTCCCATCCTTTCCTTAACCTGTATCATGGGGGACATTAAAGAACCTGTTGAATTGTTTGTAGAAGAGTAGGGGATTGTCTCTACTAGTTCAAAAGCATATTCCAATTGGAGGCATAACATACTAACATACTAATTAACTTCTCATGTAATGCAGCCTGTAACGTCCTCCACTGATGACACTGAACTGTGGAGTGCATTGAGACATGAAATGTGCTATTTAAGCACTCACTATTATTTATCGATAGTGTTGGGGTGGAGGAAAAAGTTGTCCCTCCTCCTTTTCAGTCCTAAAAAACAAGACCCGCCTCCCACTTCAACAACAGAGAACAAATGAAACAAGTGAAATTAAGATTATCGATCATTTTTTAAATGAACATACCAAAGAAGTTATTATAAGTTACATGTTTGACATCCTTTGCTAGAACATGTCTGATTTAAAAAAGAGGCATGTGAAACCAAAAGGAAGCCATATCAAGGTTATGACTTATAGAAATGAGTCTGCACATGTATGCCCCCAGAGCCCCCAGGATCTTCAAATAACTTGAGCAAATCAAAATTGTAAATTATATTTAGTATTACTAATTTATGTGTAACATTTTTCTAAAGAGAGCAACAAATAAATATAATATAATATAATAAATAATAAATTCAATAATAGGAGCAATGTTCAAACATAAAGAGGCTTATTGTTTACCTTTGTTTCTGCTTCTTTCTTTTTCTCTGTCAGTTTGACGAAACCTTTCTTTTCTTCTATCATGTTTTTTATCATCTGTAAAGAATATATTATGACTCACAATAAAGACCAACTACTTACAGTTGTTAACCCTTTCACTACTAGAGTGGCCAAAAGTGGCCACCTGGAAATGTGACATTTTTCCTAGAGTGATCAAAAGCGGCCATCAAAAAGAAGAAATAATGTACACATAAATATCCTCCAGGAAGAGCATGGGGTGGACTCCTTTGGCCTCTAGTAGTGAAAGGGTTAAAAGAATTATTTTCCAATTATTTACCAAAATTATAAAAATGTAATTGAATAATATTATGAAGAAAAGAACTAACATAACTCTCACACCTTAGCGAAAAATTGTCACCAATGACTTCTAAAAATAAAATTAAACTAATTATAAACAATAACCACTAGCATCAGAAAGAGCAGGCAGAAATGTAGTTTTGGAAAGTTTCATCGCTATACCTAAAATTCCAGCGAAGTTATTAGGAATCAAAATTATAGAGATTTGTATGTGTTCTGTTGACTGGTGACTGACCAGCCTCGTTCTTGTAATTTTCATGTAGTTTTTTATTCCTCATCACTTCTCAAGAACTTTATAATTTTACCTAAAACTTTCTTACTTTGTTGATACCATTCTTACTACCGAATTACCTGAAGTGTCGGCAGCGTGAAAAAATCAATCAATCGTAACAGCAATCCTAGTTAACTCACATGATCACTTCGATCAATCGTTTTTATCACCTGACATCTTCATTTTGATCATGTGACTTTGTTTAGTACTGAAGAGAAAAGCGACAAAGCGGTCTTGAGAACTTTTTTTAGATGTAAAAACCACAATGTTGTTAGGAGCAACGTCATAGTTTTAACTGCAATATTCATTTCAGGCGTGAGAACAGTTGTCTCTGATTGGCTGAGCGTTAATTTCTTTATCTTGTCCCGTGCGTTGTCCCTAACAACATTGTAGTTTTCATGTCAAAACGTTAGTCTCAAAACCGCTTTGTCACTTTTCTCTCCAGTACTAAACAAAGTCACATGATCAAAATGAAGATGTCAGGTGATAAAAACAATCGATCGAAGTGATCACATGAGTTAACTAGGATTGCTGTTACGACTGATTGATTTTTTCACGCTGCCGACACTTTATGTAATTCGGTAGTAACTGTAGTCTGAAACTAGTACTTGAAAAGCAAATTTTAAAAACTATGTAAATAAAGTGGTGACCATATTTTGATTCAGTGTATGGTTTTCCCTTTGCTTTTTATTTTCTCTTGGTTAGTACAAAGGTAGCTCTATGTAGTTTTTTTGCTGTAATCCTCCAACTTCAAAGTCCCTGAAAAGCACAATCTCTTTTTACAAAATCTTTATTTGCTTGGAAGTAAACATCCCATCATGTTCTAACTCATGCACTTGTCTCAGCTAAATAAAGCAAGCAGTTTTTTTTAAAGTATCATGCTAACAACTGAAGGTTTTTGTGCTTCTTAGAATAAAACAAATTAAAGCTTTCACAGAGGAAATTATAAGACAGCACTGCTTTCATTATTGGCCTTGCTCACGGTGTTGGTATACACGGCAAAAATTTGCAAAATGAACAAAAAACTGTTTTAAAAATGCTCGTATTAATACTCGAAAATCCACAATATTAACTCTGTTTGAAAGGAAATTTAATGTAGTTTCTCGACATATCGATCTTATCAATTATATCACTTTGTTAAAATAAAAGAACCAAGTAAATATTAAGAACGATGTCAGGGAAAAATGCTGTGAATCTGCAGTCTAAAATGTACAAAATTTTATCATTCAAATCGCACCTAATCATGCCTATTTTTGCTAAATTAACATCCTGCAAATCGTGCCTTTTTGAATCATGCAAATCATGCACTTTTTGCAGATTCATGCAAATCACGCATATCTTCCAAATCGCGTACTTGGCTTTCTTAGTGAATGTTTGATGTTTGGCACCTAAAACTTTGACGTTTTGTATGTAAACATTGATCATTTCGATCTGAAGTTAAAGTTTTTAAACTTTGAAAACCATCTACCGGTATATTTGAAACTTAAAAAGGAATGATCAAAGTAATTCGCCATAATTTACAAATCAATTTTTTTAAAACCATTCTTCTAGGGATAGACGATTCAAATTTTTTTATCCTATTCTATCACTCTTTCTGTTTGGCACCAAAGAACAACATGAAATGTAAACTATTTGCCTAATATGCAAATTTTATTGTGCCAAACGTAAAAGATTCACACACCAAACGTCAAAGTTTAGACATCAAACGCAGACATACCGGTACAATTTGTGGCGTTTTTTTCTTTCAAGTTTTTGAAGTAGTTGCGCTTTGAATTTTAATTCTTGAACATTATTAACAGTCATGATATTATGATCTGTCCATTAAATTTCCCATAATTTTTAGCACTAAATTATTGTGACTTGTAAAATGTGGCCAGCATAGATCTATAAGTTAGAGATTTTCTTGATTTTTATGTGTCATTATAGTGCACACAGCCCTGGGTTTTAGCTTGTTTTTAAAGTGTCGGTCATCTGCCATTTTAAAATCCATGACCGAAGGCTGGTCAGTTTAATTCGCTATGTATGTTCTTCATAGGTAATAAAAATATTCCTTTTTGTCAAGAAAATACCAAATGATTTCAATTTACATTGAATTTCTGAAGTTTTTAAGATTAGAATCTGCATGCACAAATGTGTCTCGACAGCTCATACTATTTAAGCTTAATTAAATCTAGACAGGAAAATGTAACTAATTGATCGTGCTTTTGTTCATACAGTTGTAAATTGACCCATTTTTTAAAAAGTTTAATCAAAAGAAATTGACATCAATGTTGTACAATTTCATATTAATTTTTGTTTCGCAAATTTAAAATTAAATACATATGCTTACCTATATATAAGATTGGTTCACAGCATTGGAATTCGGTAAGAACATTTGTATGCATGATTTGTGCGATTTGCCAAAAATGTGTGATGGGAAAAGTGCACAATTTGCAAACAGAAAAATCAAGCAAAAGGCACAATTTACAAGATAGCAAAAAAGCCATGATATGCACAATGGAAGGCACGAAAAGGCAGGATAAAAACAACGACTTGGACATAGAACTTTATTTTCTCACACTAGATAAATGGTAATATATTCACAACTATATTCATAAATGCCAATATAAATATATCACTTTAAAGAGAATTTTAAGTGCATTATGATGAGCAAAGGTTTTTTAGAATATTATATTCTGGATCTGAGAAAAATAGGAAAAACTCAATTGTGATGCTTGTCAAAAACGACACTTTTTTCCAAATCGAATTTACGCTTTTCTGCTTTTATTTTAATTTAGAAACAATAACAAAATCTTTTTTGATGTTTGGAAGAAACTTGCTTTTGATTTTTTTGAAAATTTTCAACCTTGTCACTTGTTTCAGTGAAAAGAAATAAATGTAGCATGAGAATTTTCGTGTACACCAACACCATGCACAAGGCCTATTTTGAAACCAATTTTTTGTTACGTAAGAATGTCATGGGCTTTAAAGTTTGAGGGTCACAGCAAAAAAAGCTACTGCATTTACTCAAGTATAAGTCGAGTTTTTAAGACCAAAAAACAATTGAAAAAATGGGGGTCATCTTATACACGGGTCCAAAAATTGCTATGAAAAACATTTGAATTTCTTAAGAAGTTGAATATCGCATACCAGCACATATGAAATTTAAAGGTTGTCTAGCATGAATTTCAGTTAATGGCACTAGTAAATACAACTGAATGTATAAACTTCATCTTACGTTTATAGGGGATAAGCTTAGATAAGCTTACCTTTTGCTTTACATTACTGTAAGCTTATACAAGCTTGTGAACTATATTCACTCAAGGTCATTACTGAGACTTCTGTGTCCTTCAGCATCTCATTTTACCATATTAAAAGTTGTAAGCAGTTATAAGCCAGTCCTTCTCATAAACACGAAGTTCGCCCTTTTTGTTTTGAAGTGATGTGAATGTACGATTGCAAATAAAGATTGCTCACAATCGAAGTCCATATATTTGATAGAAATTTGGGTCAACTTATACACGAGTGACATGAAAAATACTGGATTTTGAGTCCAAAAATAGGGGGTCGACTTATACACGAGTAAATACGGTACAGAGTCATCTCGATTTTTTTAAACGCAAGAGGTCACTGTTGCCTGCAACAGCAGAACTGTTAAATGTGTCCACATCCCTGCAACATTTGTATGTGATCATGCAGCAGTGTTGAAATCACATAATGCACTTGGAACAAACAATAGCTTACTTTCTCTAGCTGCTCTTGTTGAGTCACTTCTCTTTTCTCTAGTGCTAATTCTTTGTCTAACTTCTCTTCTGCTTGTTTCATGTCTTGGGCTGTGCACTCTTCTTCGTGAGGATTCCTTGGATCTTTCTCTTCTTTCACTCTCATCATCACTTAAAGAAACATCTGAGAAATCTACATATGAAAGGTAGACATAATCCATAGTTTATTTAACCTCCTAAAAATTACTGGACAGGTAAATCCGTTAAAAATTAATAAAGATCATGAAAGTTTAAAATTCTGAAACGTCAAAAAATGGTGTGGTTTGAAAATTACGTAAAAAAAATTAAGTACTGTAAGAATACTGCCAGGTGATCTTGCATTCAAGCGCACAAAGTATTGCTTGTCAAAATCAAGTTCCTAAATAAATACAGTTTGTAATAATTCCAGAATGCCTGCTACTACTTTCTCCTTTTCAAGCATTTCTTACTAAAACCACCAAAAATAACAGACTGTAAACTAATTCTATTCATAGGGCTTGTAGATACATGTGAAAAAGTGAATTTAATGTACTTAAGATTTTGAAGAAATGAGAGCCGAAAGAAAATAAATATGGAAATTTTGACAAACACTTCTGATTGCCTACTAGAAACTGGAAATTAAAGCACGAGATCACTGGTGGTAATCATCATAAGGACTCCACTAAGAATATTTCTTGATATTGTTTATCAGTTATTTTGATGTGGATCAGACATACCTGAAGAAGTGTAATCATCATCACTTTCATCATCATAATCATCTCTTCTACCAATACTGCTGTTATATGGAAAACGAACTGCAATGGAAATAAATGTGACATGATTATTCATATTCAATATACAGCACAGCGCCATAGCCCCTGCATGGGAAGTGGTTCATGGAAAGTGGTCCAGTCACCACTCACCATTGCGTTCCAGTTGGGAAGTTCAAAGAAAATTTAAATTATAATACTATAAGCAAAAAGAGGTCCAGCTGCAAACAGACAAACCAAACCATTGAATACAGCCTCAATTCAACAATCACAGCTTGGAATTCCAATAATTCTTAATATATGATCACCTTTTCTTTGAATGTACCATATTTTAGATCTGATTCCAGCTATCTCTTAACCTCAAGCAATTGACCTCTTCAGTGTTAGCCCTCATGTGGTATAGAGTGCATGCCATATATTTGCAAAACAAGTACTAACTATTTAGCATGTAACAGTATTTAGTTATCAATTATTTTGTTATCTGATAACTGAGAATTCACTCAGGCATAAACTACACAAAGAAACACAAAGATGCCCAGACACACTGCTATTGTTATTTACACTGTTCTGCTGCAGTGATATCCACTAGTTTGTACATAATAGTGCAATTAGATAATACACATGGAGTCTTATTTCACAGATATATGTCATGCCCTCTACTTCGTGTTACAGTCACCAAAAGGACTGAGATTACCAATGAATGTCACTTAGCAGATATACAGTTTATATCAACTTTGTCATTAAGTTTTTCATTGCTAAACTTTTCAATTTGCATCTCCTTAAGGACGTTCCCGACCATTGCTCACATGCTTCTGTATTGCGTAGGTTTGGGTGCACTCTAGAAACCAGAAGTAAAATGCCCGTCTTTTTATTATCATATTTATTTAATTTTTTAGGCATAAATGATATTCAAAATATTTTTTTGAACTTTTTCTCAATATTTAGTGTAATTTTCTTGGAAAAAAAAAGCCAAAAGCACTTTTGAAAGAAGCGATCTATTTGCTAGCACCTAGTCTCCTCGCGGTATTCAAAATGGCAGCAAAATTTTATTTCACTAATTATTTTAGAAACAAGCAGTGACCCCCACTTCAATTAGTCTTGAAATGAACTTATCTTGAAAAGGTACAACATATTTGAAATTTAAAAAATTCTCATCACACAGGGTTCAAAATACCTGCTGGTTGCCAGCAATAGCTGGCAGATTTTGGACCCTGCTGGTGATTTTCATTTCCACATTACAGTTTAAGATCATGGGGGTAATTGGCAACTTTTTCGCCAATTCAATCATTGTAACTAAGAACAAAATTATTTCACTTCCAATTGGAACTTTGTTTTCATTTATTAACATTTGCAAGATGATACATAAATTTGCTATTTTGTTTGTCTCAGTCAAGGACTTCATGGCTCTGCCCTCAATCAAAGTCAAAGAAAAAGTAAATAAATATTGTAAATTGTTCATTCTTCTCTGTCTGATGAAAACCAACATTACACAAGCAATATTACACAAATGCCTACCTAAACATGGCAGAATTTGGTTTAGGATATTTATCTCCCATCCAGATTGGTCAATCAAAAGTCTCACTGCCATTTTCAAAGAGATCTTTCACTTTAAACAGACAGTCTTTGCTGTTACCTGAACTGGTACCATCTTGAATTTTTTTCCTTTGAACTAATCATGCTCATAGCCCTGACAACCTCGTACCCAGGCTATTTTCACTATCTGCATGCAATAGGGACTGAAACTATTGATTTGAAATATCACAATTTTTTGCCGGCAAAAATTTTGGACCGAACAATTTTGAACCCTGTCACACAGTACTTAGTGACATCATTTTTTCCTTAAAAATTGCACCCTCCATGATATTGAAGCCACACATTGTGGACAACATCAAACAGAACAAAATGCTCATAAAAATTTATGCTTAACTGTTCAGTAATTATTGGTAGTAGTAGTCCCACACACTACTTCAGATGACATTTCTGGTCGTATAAGGTGTGTTATATATTTTTAAAATCCATTTTCTTGTTGCACTCAGTTATTCTTTTGTGCCCTTTTCTTTGGCAAATTCCACAAATCTGTCCAGTTTATAGCTCAAAAACGAAGAAGGTGACCTGTCTTTTTTCTTGTATATTCAATCTGTATTCTATAGAGTATTTTTCTGTAAAATTTCGTAAAAATGACATCAACTTCATTTGCCTGTGAACATCCTTAACGTTTTGGTGACTAACAGCAAGTACACCATGTGAGGGCTATCAATGAAAAGGTCAATTCTATTTATTTGAATCAGTCATTTTATTAACCAAAATGAATCATAAACAAAGCAATATTTGTGGTTGTCATGGTAATGTTATACATTGATGGGCTCTACATTC
Source organism: Entacmaea quadricolor (assembly GCA_024752375.1). Taxonomy (NCBI): domain Eukaryota; kingdom Metazoa; phylum Cnidaria; class Anthozoa; order Actiniaria; family Actiniidae; genus Entacmaea; species Entacmaea quadricolor. The sequence goes on along the minus strand of JANTNT010031448.1, from coordinate 2,350 downwards.
ACAGCAGCTATTTGCAGTTCTAAAATAAGATAAAATTGAGAAAGTGCTATCAAATCCAGTACTTTGATATACTCATCCCAGCTTTCAATGGATAATTCTGTTCAGTTACTGGGTTTGGTAGCACTTTTCTCTGGAATTGTTTCATAATTAAGGCAGCAGTGTTTTTTAAAGAGGGTCAGTTAATGTACCTCTTGGATGGTTCATCATCATATTTGGCATCATTCCCGCTGGAGGCATTCCTGCATACTGTATTGCAGCCATGCGTTGTTGATCTTAAATGGAATAATTCATATCAAAATTAAGGTTTATTTCAAAACAATTATATACATGTAATTAAACAAGTCAGGTATATAATCAGTGTCACTTTAGGTCCAACACAAAGCTAGGTGACAGGTCCAGGTAACCCAACCATCTGAACAAACATTGTTAAATTGGATGAAGAAACAAAGGAATAATGGAGCCAGAAAATAGAATCAGCTATGTATAACAAGGACAATGTTTTTTCATGTCTTCATTTTGCATAGCTCATTTTGTCTTGCTTTATTATTCTTTTGTTTTTTCATCCAACCACAGTGTTTGTTCAAACAGTGGTGGGCGACCCACAGGTCCATGCAACAAACCACATCTGTGCACTTCTAAAACAAGTCAAGTTTAATTTCATGTTGCAAAGACAAGTTGCATAAGTGATATACACATTGCAACTAAGTATGTTACTTTCAATAAATGCTAGTATACATCCTAGGTAGATACATACTATTTTGCAATTGGTACATCATCAAATGGGGCTGTTGACCTCTTGGTATAAAACCTAAAAGGAATACAAAGTTTATTGATTACTAAGTTATGCATTTGGATCAATCCAGACAGGAGGATGCCAAGCAAGATAGTTGCTTGAAGCTGAAGCTGAGTGTAACTCTAGCTTATCAAGTGCTTAACAGCTGACCAAATGAATCCACAACTCAAGTGATGCACAGCTGAGTGTTGACCATTTTGTATCTAACATTTAATAGCTAAACTTGAAAAAATGTAATTAATTACAAGTTATTTTAAGGTAAAGTGATTGTGCAAGATTTTGTCCAACAATTTTTTTAAAACTTGGCACAAATGCATATTTTGATTGCTAGAATAGAAAAATGAAATAAAAATGGGGGTCACCGAGTTCGTTGAGAAGATATTATTTTTGGAAGATGGGCCTTTGGCCATCTTTTCAGGCAAAATAGTATAATGCTACAAGCTCTTTCAGTCCATATCAGTTGGTAATAAAAAAACAATAATTTCAAATAATACCTAGTATGTTAATGCAATATATCAAAAAAAACAGAAATTTGTGACTTTAGTTGTGTAGAAGAATAAGTTTTCAAAGCCAAAACTTTGAAAACAGTAGATTTTGACTTCCCTTTACGATCCTGTTTTCAAACACTTTGCGGATTTACAAAAAACTATCCCAAAAACCTGCCTTCATTTTTTGATATTGTCTAGCTTTAGTTTACCAGGACTTACTGTAGAAAAATCAGGGTAGGTCACTGATTTAGATTTCAAGATATATGATGTTGAATTTTAAAAGCACCTGTCTGCCATATTGAAAAGGTCTTACCACAGGTAGGCCAATCAATAAAAATGTTTAATTGCGCTTGTGCAGAAGTGATGCACGTAAATGCGCACACACAGACTGAGGTGTCCAATTGTCTCCAAGTTCAACAGCCCATACTAATGCTAAAATGTTTAATTTCATGTGCGCAGAAGTGATGCATGTGAATGTGCACACATATTACCTTAAAGTCCTAAGTGTTGGTTCAACCGGGACTCAAACCCCAACTTCCTGCACAACAGACCAACACTTTACCAACTGACGTGTCCAACTGTCTCTCAGTTCAACAGCCCACACTACTTTGGAGGCATAATATATTAACACTAATAACGAATGACGGTCATGACGCCCCACTGCCATGACGCCCCATCCATGACGCCCCATTGTATAGCCATGATGCCCCAATGTATTATATCTCCTACTTCTACGTTTACAGCAAGAAAAACTCTCAGAGGACACTAATAGATAAATTTCCGTTCATATAAAGCCTGGTTTCCATATGATCGCCAGGATCGCCCAAAAAAGTTTCGGCGATCCCGATCGAGCAACCGCGTTGTTTCCATATGATCGCCACGATCGCTGAGATAGAAGAAATTCTATCGCTGCGATCGCTGCGATTGTTGGAGTTGTGTTTTCATATGATCGCTGCGATCGCCGAAACTCGTTTCTGGCGATCGTAGCGATCGTGGCGATCATATGGAAACCAGGCTTAAGTAAAAAACTAAGTGATTTTTTTTCATATTGCGAGCTACGGATACTTAA
>JANTNT010031226.1:0-12815 GCA_024752375.1 Entacmaea quadricolor | reverse complement strand
TTTCTAAATTCCATAACTTTCCATGACCATAAACAAAATTCCATGACTTTCCAGGCCTGGAAAACTAAAATACGAAAGTCCATGACTTTCCAGGTTTTCCATGACCCGTATGAACCCTGTTATAGACTAATAGCTTTCAGTCTAATTGTATTCCTTTACACAAAGACAGAACTCTTGACCAGTTTATTATTGTAACTATTTGACACGTTAATAAAGTAGTTAAGCTTGTTTATTTTACTTATTTCTACCACAAAATGTTCAACAATTCAACGGCTAGGTTTACTGAATGTTGGGAGTTGCAGACGACTGAAGTCCCCCTGATTTGAACGACCGTTGGTTGGCGGGCTTTCACTATTCGTTTTATGTGACGTCACATAACTAACTAAATTTACTAAATTTATCTAACTATTCAACACCTAAATCCACTGCCTAAATCCATTCTTAATACTTGACATAATCCTTTTGTTCATTATTAGGAATATTGATTAGAGTGGATTTAGGCACACTAAATGAATGAATGTAATGCTCCGTAGAACTTCACTCGCAAATTTTTGGGGTCCACTTCCGCCCTGTAGTGCAAAAGTGAATGAGAGGAGGGAACTTTTGCGTAGTAAAATATTTGATAAGATGTCCATCAATGATGCTAAACTAAATCATTTAATACCATGCACTTGGATTAAGACCCATAACAGAAATTTGAGGAACAGTGTTAGTATTAGCCTGCTAAGATGCAGGACAGAACGTTATAAAATCCAAATTGTAGGTCTGGGATAGGATCAGGGTTTTGAGGACCTGGCGGCACACCCCCACCCATGTTGGGGTGGTAGTACCCCCCGGGCTACGGAGTAGCTTTATTTCTGCGAACCAGCTTTATTTCTACGGAGCAGCTACATTTCCCCGTAGAAGCTTCATTTCTACGGAGCAATCGTAGTTTTTGAAAGGAAAAGGCATATACTTCGAAGTAAACAGCCTGTGTACAACCGCTTCCCACTCCTCCTCCTACGGGGAAAAAACGGGGAGGGAGACGCTCTCTCCCCGTTTTTTCCCCGTAGGGGGAGGAGTGGGAAGCTGCTGTACACAGGTTAAGTAAACATCGGCTTGTTTAAAAGAGAAAGCAAGTCCCTAATGGGCCTCCGTAGAAGGGAGGTTAGACCTAAACTTTTGCTTTGGAAGGTAAAAATTACCTAATTTTTTTGTTATATAAAGCTCACTGTCCAGCCCTCCTCTTGTTAATTATACACCAAATGCCAATATGGCCGATCACCCGAGGCGAGTTGCATCAAATCGAGGCTACCGAGGATTCACTTCATTCAAATCTTCGCTTTCCTGTCTAAAGTTGTTTATCATGTTCATTCCTTCCAATTTTTTCCGTTGAACACGGAATTAATTACGCGGTCATTAATTACTGGGGGGAGGGCCGGTAAATTTAGGGGGAGGGCTACGTTTTGGCTCGGTTTTTGGGGGACAACAAATTTTTGGGCCCACATTTGGGGGTTGGTCATAATTTTTGGGCTTGGATTTGGGGAGATATTTTGGGCTGATGTCTGAGAAATTTTACCGGCCCTCCCCCCCAGTAATTAATGACCGCTCCCTTAGCATTCGGCGTATTACACAGTCTCATAAGGGACCGGTCAATATTTAAGTCGGAGGGGGGTGGAGGAGAAATTGGGGGTCCTGAAAATTTTTGGAGAGAAATTGGGGGGTTTTGAAAGCTGAGAATGACATTTAAAGGGGGTCCTGAAGTCCCTTTGATAACTTACATAGTCTTAGGGGGGCTCCCGAAAAAAATAAATGCTATCAGAGTGGGGTCTCGAAATTTTTGGCATCAAAGGCAATTTCTCCTCCACCCCCCCTCCGACTTAAATAATGACCGGTCCCTAAGAATGTCAGCCTCGTCACGGAGTAAAATATTTTTTACAAATCGACTACAACCTGTGAAATTTTAATTGTTCGTTGATGTGTGAATTCCTTTCATTACTGTGGACTGTAGTTAAATTCTAAAGAATATTGTACTCCCTGACGAGGCTGAGGGTTGAGTAATGGGGATCCGTGAAATGGTCTATTTGTCCTGAGAAACACTTTTGTACGTTGGGGTACCTGTGGTATCGCGTACTTTTTCGTCACGCGTCACGCGATCCATGCACGTCGACGCCGCCAAAACGCCTCCTCTGACGCCTTCCAGTAAAATCCAGATCGTGCTTTGGATCGTGCCAAGAAATATTACTTTCTTGGCAAACCCTTGTTCTTTGTTTTCTAGCCTGCACCTAAGCGTTTGTTAGATTTCTCGTTAAAGCCGGGTTGTTCAAGAAACGTTCGGCTTAATTCATACGGTGATTGCACATAAAATCTTTTTTAAAATAAATCTTACTAAACTGTACCAGTATCCCAATAGATCTTATTTTGTTTAGTGCTGTGAACTTTTTTTTCAACTTCTAAAGAAAATAATAATAGTAATTTAAAACTAGAGTACTTAAAGACGGCAAACACAAATGAACCATTCGAACCGAATCTACTTTGTATTATAACCGGACATAGTCTCATATTCTTGTTTCGAAATCAGGTTTTATAAGTAATTTTCCGATATAATTTTTTGGCCTGTCTTCCCCCTCCCCCCTGAAATAAGGATAATTCTTTCTTTTAACAAAAGAGAGTACATATAGAGTCTTCTTTTTATTCAGTATGTCGAATAAATTTCATTACTACCAAATCCAGGGAAGGAAGTATTAGCGACTGTTTCAGTAAAATCACTTTCACGTGAACGTTGATATCTTTGTCTCTTTTGATTGGTCAACTGGTGAATTTTTATGTTACTATCACGTCAGCCCAGCCAAAGTAAAAAGCTTTCAAATCCGACCTCAGTATGGTGGGTAAAAGCACTAAAATAAAAGAATAAATTTTATTTTAAAAAAACTTTAGAATGAATACCAATTTTTTCTAAGCTTTTTAAAAAAATGTTTTTAGGCGATACAGAAGAAACAAGGTTATAAAACGGTATTTGAGGTTCATAAAATAAAGGTGAACAATTTGAGTTCTCACATGACTCCCGTAAGGATATTTTTGGAATTCTGGTCTAACCTGATAACAAGTTTATTGTCAAGGAACTAGCAAGCGTGGTTGTCAATCGCTGGTTAGTCTAGTTGAACTGAGAATATATAGATGCTATGCTGAAACTCGTTGTACTGGATCCGGCAAAATGTAGCTTGAAAGTATACTTAAGCACAGCACCAAGGTTCATGTCATCTAGTCGGATATTATAGTTACAACCTGTGGGTTTTTCGAGAGCTGTTTTGAGATTTATTGGTGTGTTTTTCAAAGCTCATAGCGAGCATTCACACGACGATTTCGGATCTGTTGTTTGGATATCTAGTCTGTGGCACTCCCAGTTCAACTTTATTAAGAAGTCTTGGATATGGTCGTCAAAATAATGCAAAATGAATGTATCTCATTTGATGTGGACAAATACTCTACTCCTTTGCTCAAACAGCTAAGAGACAAAGGAAGAAAGCGGTCCTCTAGTGATGCCTTTAGAGAGACTGCCGATGCTTTGCATCACCTCGAACTTGCTCCTAGAGTTAAACGAGTCGTCCGTCGACCTCCGCCGATGTTGACCATTTATGTACGGAAAGAGACTGAAAAAGCTTATAATGCTATATTCGTAGAAGAAATAACTGTTCAGAAATTTAAAGAAGCCGTGTCACTACGATACGGACTGCCAGTGGACTCAATAAAAAACATAGCACTTCGGAGAAAATCTGGGTAGGTAAAAGTAATAAGCTTATGTTATTATTTCCAAGTATTTTTGAGCTTTACTTATGTGTTTAGGAACGCCCCGGTGTTTCTAAAGTTTATTTCTTTACGTTTTTCTACTTTAAGTCCAAACGTATCTTGCTATTTCTGAAATTTTATTGGCAAAGATTCTAAATGCGGTTCGGCGATTGTTCTAATATTTAAAACGTACTTTCATTCATCGACGTTTCGGTCCGTATTGCCTGTCGTTAATAACCAGAATGTGTAGTATGTTTTCATATTCCTCTGGGTTTATCTATTTTTATTATTTATAAAATCAGTCGAAATTCTCTGCTTCTTACATTCAAAAGAATTGCAAAACTTTTAGTTTTGTAAGGTCAACCAGGGTATCTCCTCCTGGTTTCCTCCTATTTTGAAACGTAATTGCAGAAAATCAAAATATGAGTTTTAAAAAAGATGAGAAATGTGTAGAACACTTTTTAGGATGTTATCACGGTTTTTCATTCATGGAAATGTTTTAATAGTAAATTATTTGCCAATTTGAATTTTGTTTGATTACTACACTTGGTCGGTCACGATATGTACTAAATGACGCGTCACGCGTCTCATGTGCGAAAAAAATTCTGATCGCTCTTTGAACTCCAACCTACGACTGTCTTACAGCATTTCATCACGAAGACTGCTAAACGTCTTCGTTATGCGAGGATATCAGATCTTTATGTAGCATATTCTTGTGTCGAAATTTTCCTAGTCACGCTCGAAGGAAATTGAGTGTTGAAATCATTGTCGTGAACTGGTTTGTTTGGAATGCAGAACCGGTTTTTCCCGATTTACAAGTCGTTGGTGTAGCTGACAAATTCTGTTATCGTTATAAAGGAAAATAATAAAATAAAAAATTGAAATATTTAACATCTTTTGTGATATCTTAGATTTTTCTTCTAATTATACTTTATTTTACAAATGTAGACAAGGTTTTAAGTTTTGTAACGCAATCTCGACTCGATTTCAAAATGCATGTTCTGAATCACGTTTGAAGTAAAGGATACCTGAATAAATCCAGACAAGATGTTACGTTATTGACAGCATTTCATAAGAGGGTAAAGTCCGATGTCGACTTTTATTTGCTTTCTCTAAATATGGAGATCGTATGATCAGAAAATTTTGAAATTTCTCTAATAACCACAAATGAAATTTAAATCTGTCTCGTAGTTTATCATTTAAAAAAATGTGTAATTGTTTCGAATAAAAATTACGAAAAATACAAGTTTCAATCTGAAGAAATGTTTTCTCTTTACTAGATGTTAGCTAGATAGCTGTGTTTTTGTTTGTTAGGACAATAAATAGGAAAACTTTGTTTGTTAGTTTAAATTGGATCTAAACATCAGTAACTTTGTGTGATGCGATTCTTTTCTGCTTACTAAGCATAAAAAATGAAGATTTTTGATTCAATTCTCTTTTTTCTTTGCTTGTCATGCAAAGTCACTGTGCAATATTGGGGACATTCATAATTGTGCTGTGATGTCCATTTCAAAAATATCAGTAATTTAAAGAAATCACAGATTTTTCACATTTCAATTATGGCCTGACTAGCAAGCTTTTGAAAAACAAAAAATAACTATGGATGTCTCCAATTTTAATTTGGAAAGAAAGGATGTCACAGAGGATTACCTGGATATTTAATTGTGTGCGCTTAATTGGTCATCAAAATTATTTTATTCTAATCACTGTAAGCCATGTATTATCTGTGATATCTATGGTATCTAGTTGCAATATATTTGCTGGGTTCAGAATAGTAGAATAATGAAGTAAGGCTGAAGATGGTTCTGTAAAATCAGTTAATCAAATTCATTATTATCTATCAATATTTTTCTTTTTTTTTGAACACTATGGTCATTGAACTGTAGAATATGGTGTCGGCATGTTACATTTATTGTGGTCAAAATAATAAAGAATAACAATTTCAGTGAACCTCCTTAGTCTTAACTTCAGTTTTCTTTCATTTTAAAACCAGATAATGATTTTGCAATTAGATGGCTTTAGGATGATGCTAGAACCCTTTCACTGAAACAGTGTTTGAGAAATGTTCTTTAAATGCAAGACGTGGGGAATCATGTTTGTAAACAGGATATTCTCACATTTTTCATTGTAATGGCAAAGCTAGCACCATTCTATTTTGGGAGTGTTAATTTTTGAGGTGGTTTAGAATGGATGAGGTATAGTAGAACAGTGATAACACCATGTCATTTGACCTCATATTGCATTTCACCTACATTTTGTATGATTTGGAGCTTGAAAATCATTTTAAAGTCCACTTAAATTGTATGGAGGTGATATATAAGGTCATACAAAAATGTCAGCCAGTCTTTCACTTTCCTACTATTTTGATAACCTCAGTGAACAGGAAGGGAGTGATAAGCAAAGAAGAATGGTTAGTTAAAAATAGAAAGATGATAATAGTAATAAGTAGATAGGTTGATATCATGCCACCTGATGTACATGCATAATACTTGCATAATCAATTTGTGGCAGCCCCAAACTATACAACAATGCTGATGAAGTCTCTGTTCAGTAAGATGCCTGGATGATGCCAAGATCCCATTATGATGGTAAAAGTAAGAGAAAAGGAATCCAAGAGCATGCTAATGCCTATGTACTTGTGGTTCATTTGTTTAGACAGATTGTGGTCTATTAACTAATGTATGTATGGTCTTGTGATTCACTGTATCATGATTACTTTACTTTTGAAACCATTTCCTGGCTTGAACCTGTCTAAATATTCTCTCTCTGGTAGACTAAATCTATTAAAATTTGAACTGGAAAATATTTTCTTTATTTGGAGGTTCAAGATAAAATAAACATATTTTTAACTTCAATTTGTAATTGTCACTTGGAAATGTTTTAAAGATATTATGTTTGCTATTTCAAATGTTAATGACTCAGAAAAAATCGGAGTTCTCCAGGCTGGGAATTGAACCCAGGACCTCTTGCATTCTAGTCAGGTGCTCTCACCACTGAGGTAGTGGGGAACTCCAGTGGTGAACTAGGTCTAGATCGTACTTGATGGTATTTTACCCTGGTCACTTAGGACGTATGATACACAAACAATACTTAAGCAGATAAATTCATTCAATGAATAGAACTATGAGATCTGTAAGTATTTAATGTGTAATTGTCATTTGGAAATGTTTTAAAGATATTATGTTTGCTACTTCAAGTATGAATGACTCAGAAAAATATTTTTAACTTCCTTGCACACTCTTTTTAAATGGCTGTTAATCAGTAATTATGATGACGATGAATATACTCCGAAGAACTTGGATTTTATCATCGAAAACAAATGTTTTTTAAAGTAAGTTGCTGTATCAACCACTAAAAAATAAAATTACAAAAAATCAATTACAAAAAAATTCTTTTTCTTTTCCTTCAAGAAGTTAAGTGCATCTCTAAGACTATACATCCTTAGTTATTATGTGTACCTATATAGTAAAGATTAGTAGAAACCAATATTTGTGTGAAAGCTTCTTGGATTAAGCAGTTGGGCTGGACAAAAGAAAGGCAACAAGGCATCCAAATTAGTGTCCGCCTTTTTTAGGGTATATGTGAACATCTGTTAATTATGTATGTTATAGAAGTGGTAATTTTATTTTACAGTGCAGGGTAGTATTGATTGGTATATTTAACAAAAGAAACAAAAATTTGAATTGTATAACCAATTTGTAAATTATTTAAATTTTAAAGAATGTTCATATTTTTGTTACGTTCTACATCTATCTTGCACACATTTTTTTAGAATTATCACTACCCAGGCTTTCTCTCTGTGATATTGTAAATGTCTACAGTTTTTGTTCCAAATTGGTAGGTCTACTTGAAGAAATAAGTTGAAATACAAGAAATGCCTCTAGATTTATTTCAAAAGATTCTTGCTTCTTAAAAAAATTTTTGGATATAATTAATTTGGAATCAGTGCTGGCTTAACTGATGCAACAGACCTCCTAATTTGGAAACTTCTCTCAGTACAATACAAGCCTAGAGCATCATTCAAACAAGCTTTGAAACTCTGTGTTTTTGAGAAACACACAAGAGATTGAATTTTTCCAGAATAATTTATTTCTGTTTGATTGTTGGCAAAGGTTTTGAGTTCTTGCCATATTTTCTTTCTAGGTTTGTTTCCACAGTTGGCAGTCTCTAAAGTTTTCCATATATTACCATTTTTGTCTTAAAATATCAATATTTTACTATTTTGGCTTGAAATTATTTTAAAGATACCAATCAACTGGTAGTGTTTTGAAGTTCTGCTAAATTAACTCAAGTGCAAGAATGGAGAATGATGATGTAGACTTGCTCTCCTGGTTTATTTGCCATTAGTTTTAACATGTACTTCAGACTGCTTGGATCTTGAGGTGTTTGAGGTCATTTTTTATTCTTTTGGTTTGGTAAAGAAATTAGCCTTGAGGTTCAATCAACTGCAGAACATTTATCATTCCATACTGACAATTTTCCAGTGATATCCTGTTCAACCCAAGAAGTTTTCTCACAAAATTTATTACTATTATTTTCCAACTTCTTACCATGGTATTATTCTTTACAGTTCTGTTATAGAATTAGATGAACAAACTATGAAAGCATTTATTGATGAAGATGACTTTATCATATCTTTGGACTATGACAGCACTGATGGATCCTGTAATATCATGCTTAGCTGCTCCCCAAACAGATGATATAAACACAGCATGTCAGATTGTTGCCTAAAATTTCATTTAATGAAAAAAGCAAGTCAAAGATGAAAACATATGTGATGCCATCCCTAATGCATTTGGATTTCTGTTTTGGGAGTTCCTTGATAGCTCAATAGATATAGGTGTCACCTTGTTTTAATGGAGGAGTACTTTTGGATTCTGCTATCAGTTTGCAAATTAGAAGATCCAAGAAAATTTAATGACATTGTTTGAACAATAATGTATTTATTTAATATAGAAAAGTATTCGTAGATACTGATTTTTTTTATATAAGAAAGTGTTATTTGAACTGTTTGTTTGCTGTGGTTTGTTAAGTTTATTAAATAAGATACCATAATCATTCCACATTAAGTTATTATGGTCATATATAGGTACTGTGACAGTTGTACTGTGCTGTAGTACTCTGTATCTACACAGATAACTAGTGTGGTGCAACTGTACTCTAAATTTAAGGATTCATTTTATTTCCTCTGTTTTATTTTATTTCCTTTGTTATATCCTTCCGTACATTGCCATCTCCTCAAACCAAAACAAGAAACTGAATTTGAAGGAATTACCTTCACAACCCAAATTATGTCTTTGATGATGTATATTTCAAAATAGCACCTTCATAAAGCCATGTGAAGTTAAGCTGGTTTGACTTATTCAAGCAGACAAGTTTAAGTTACCATTATGGCTAATGAATAAATATTAAATGTTTTATAGAAATGTTATGAAAATCAATATTTTAAATGTATTCTATATTTTAAATTTACTTTGAGAGAGTACATTAAATCTGATTTCACCAAAAAGCCTTGGAAAAAAGTCCTATTTCATGAATACCATATACTTAAAAAAACTATTCAATGAAGTTATGGCTAATATTCACTAGCTCAGATGTGACACATGAATATTAAAAACCACTAGCTGAGATTGAAGAGAATAAATGTTTTAGTATGTACCAATAAACAAAGTCTAATAATGAACAACTGATAAAATGAGAGTAAGCTTTTTAAAACAAGCTATCCCAAACAACTTGCATTTTAAAAGATGTTGTGTTTGCTACTTCAAGTGTGAATGACTCGGAAAAAATCCAAGTCCTCCAGGGTGGGATTCGAACCCACAAACACATCATCTTTAATACATTTCCAAGTGTCAGTCACACACTAAACTTACATTTTTACAATTGATGACCAACTTTTTTTGTCTTTTTTTTTATTTTTTTTTGAGACTTCACTAAAAATAATGAATTAGAGTGGTTTTCATAAACCTGTGAAACAAAATGTACAAGTTAGTGTAATAGTCAGATATTAAATACAAAAGAAAACAAAAGAATTCTAAATATACTAAGGTTTGTCTCATGGGTTAATGAAAACCACTCTAGGAATAATGCATCTGCATTGGAGTGATTTCAGTAAGGGACCAGTCGTTATTTACCATGAGTGGGGATGGTGCAAATAGAGGGGGGCCCAGCATTTTTTATGCTTCTCAAAGGATGGGGCAAAGAGAGACTAAGGTTGATTTTTGGGGAAAAGTTCAGAAATTTTGTGCTAGTAAAAGTGAAAATCAAAATGCACCAGCCTCCCTTCCCAGTAAATAATGACTGGTTCCTTAACATGTGAAATAGATATTAGACTAATGTTTTGATTCTCAGGTTAAGTGAAACTACTCTTTACAGTAGAATAAAATCAATCAACCCAGATACCTTTCCAGTGGACCCTTCTTAAAGTGATATTGAATACAAGGCTAACAGCAAAATACTAAAGAAATGTCACAAATTCCATTGAGAAAAAGTGTGCTTTCTTTTGTTTTTATTATAGCCTTGCATCTACAATAATTTGGAAAAGGATCCATTCAATCTTTTGATTTGTGTAGGATAGAGTAATTTCATTTACCGTAACCTGTGAAATAGATATTAGGCTAATACACATTATTTAGCACTCTAATTCCTTTGTTTTCTTCTGTTTCTTTATGAATATTACACTAAATATCAGGTTTTGTTTCACAAGTTAAATGCAATTGCTCTACTAAGTTGGCATGTACCAATACAAGTATTTTAAAGGCTTTTGCATTAACTTGAAGTTAAAGTTAGCTTTTAAAGTTTTCACAGGTAATGATTTTAATGTATGATGTTTTGACTGTTCTTGTAATACAAGAATATTAATACTGTCTGTGCCCAGATTGGCCTTAAAAAAAGTAAATAGATTCCTGTGATTGATATCTTTAGAGGAAATGGTTGTCAGACAATTCAATTTCATCTCTTTTTCTGATTACATTAGCTTACAAGATTGTCTGGAATAGTTCCTTGTTATTTTTTTCCATTTGCAGGCTAAGTGTTCTTTAGTTCTAATAAAAAATGATTTAAACAAGAGTTGGTGATACTTTCCTTCAATGTTCGATCCATTATAGCCATCATTTTCCATTTTGTACTGGGATTGTATAATTAATTGTATTGTGATAGTTTGTAAATTTTGATACAATTTTATTGACAGCTGGTAGCCAAGAATATAAACTGTGTTATACAGAAGTATGATGTACTTTAGCTTTGTGCAACAACTTTAGTAGAATTTAAAGTGAAAGACGAAAATACTGGAGCTCAAGTAAAAAGCTCAAATTCATTAGGTAGTGATGTGATGTTTGGCAGTTGTACGTCTGTAAGTGATGATGGAAAAACATTAATTGGATTTTCTGCATCTCAAATAACATAAATTGCAATAGGCAATGTGGATGTGAGAGTACAAAACATTCTGGGAATCCAAGTAGCACATTCAACTTTGAAGTATATTGGTGAAATAAAAATTATTATTGAACTTAATTGGAGCAAAAATTTGGTCAAGTTAGTAACCAGAATTTAAAAGAAAAAAAATGGAAAAATAATTTTTTCCTTGTCCAAGTACTTGGTTTTCCATTAAGCCTTTTTCTATTAATTTTCCCCCAATTTTAATGTAAAGGTGATTTAAGGCAACATAATTTCATTTAAGTACAATGTTCTTGCAAACTCCTTAGTCTTTGCTGATGCCCTTTGATTGCATGATTAATTATAAAGAAAACTCTGTACCTGTCTAACACTTGTTTATAAAAATGTATGGTGTAGTCTTTATAAATTAATTATATACCAACTGGAATTTTTTTTTAGTCATTTAAGTATAAATTACTGTCAATTTAGAAAAGAACTTTACTAAAATAGCATCTTAATTTAATTTTGTTTTATAGGAAATTCAAGGGTTAGTGTTAATCAGAAGTGGAAACCATAGGAAAGGTAGTATATATGGTCATGTATTGGCCTTTTATAATATTCTATTGGAATATTCTGACTTGGCTTCAAATAAACACAGTGATATGGTATTTTTTTCTGACCTTTGAGATTAACTTTACAGGGGGAGATCACAAGTATGTATTGGAAAAAAATCACATCTAATGACAGGGGTGGATTCAGAAAATGAAGAAAGGGGAGCTGGAGAAATTTTGCCAAGTCAAAACCTATTCATGTAGGGAATGGGGGCTGTGGCTGCCCTTGGCCCCCCCTAAATCCACCCCTGAATGAGGAATAATTTTGATTAGTCAGTGTCCTCCCCAACAGCTTTTTTTTCTGGACTACCCAGAACTTTATGAAAAGTGAGTCCCTCTTTTATTTAATTTTATATTTTCAGCTCAAAGAATTGGCTGCAGGACCAAAGCTATAAGTTAAAATGGCAGCTGTAGCATCAGATGGTCAAATTCAACCATAAATACTTGCTGGATTAAACCATATACAAAAAAAACTGTATTCCACCATCTTTATTTCATATGAGTCATGATTTAGGATATCTATTCTTCATTCTATTCACCCATTGCACAATAGAACAATAGCATATACAATAGAGAACAATACAGGCCGTAGGTGTTGATTATCCTAAAACATGACGGTCTAAAAGAAAGTGAGAAAAGCATCCTGGTCTTGGTAGTAAACAATGTCATAATGTAAAAGGCCTATTTTTGTGTTATAATCTATTGATGAACTGTCTAATTTGTATGTCATGAATTCAAGTAATACTGTAAAACTAATTCTTAAATGTTTTTATATCATTCAGTATTTTTTTGATTGACAGCTATAAACAAACAATGTAAATGCACATGCACTGAACAAGTACAGCTCAATGGCAATTAACTAAAAATTTTTTAAAACTGTAAAAACCAATGTGTGACAAGTTATGTTTACATGAGCGGCTGTGTTGTATGCGTTTTTACAATCTCGAGCCGAAGGCTCGAGATTGTAAAGCCCATACAACACGGACGTGAATGTTGTAGACTACTTATCACATTCATTTTTAATGAAGATGATAATTTCTTAAAAATATCATTCAAAAGTAGTGT